>AYEL01078393.1:0-26701 GCA_000484575.1 Olivierus martensii
TCAAGATTCTACTGAGAAGTGCATGTATATGAATTAGAAACAGATATCTGGTAGTAGATAATCATTCACATATGAAATATTTTCTCAATTCATATTTTGCTTCTCCTGAAAATTAACAAAAATGGACTGAACGTGTTTTGGGATCACACTCTTCAATTGTTTATTATATGTTTCATTTCCCAGACGAGGATTCAGAGACTTTGACCCAGACCCAGACCAGAGACCCTGACGAGTTTTCAGAAACTTTGTGCTATTTTTAGGTGATATCATGCTAAGGTAGTTTATAATTGGACGACCATACGCGAACGAGCTCACTCTAGCAAATGTTCGTTTGTTGCCTAAAAGCATTTACACAAAATGAAAATGTATTCATTCATCGGTAATCTATTTGCCATCATTGTTCATGATCGAGTTATCATCAAATCAAATATTTATTATTATGAATAAGTACTTGGTAAAAAGAAAATAATCATTGACTTCATTATTTTATATATTACATACCGGTAAGGAGAAATTTCCAATTAACACTATTTTATTTTTTGTCTGTTACGAGGTAAAATCAATTCATTAGATAAATAATTTTTTATTTTTGAGAGAAAATGAATCAATTATATTTTGCACACTGACAAAATTATTGATGTTTTAAAAGTTCCTTTTAATTTTCATAAATAAGTATTAATTTAACCTCTTTTATCTATTTTCATGTGTTGATTTAATTTATCCAAAACGAAAAGACGAAAATCTCTCCATTATGAAATACAGTGGTACCTCGGTTTACGAACGTCTCGGTCCACGAACAAATCGGTCTACGAACACCATTTACGAAAAAATTTTGCTTCGCTTCACGAACGATGCTTCGGTTCACGAACACACGAACCCAGCAAAAACCCAGTTTTCCTAGTTCACGTGGATACAGTTGAGTCCAAAAAACAAGTGTTGATATTTTAATTTTTTCTTTATTTTGTTGTGTATATTTTACCAACGTGATATTTACTTTAAGTTTTAGAAAAGAATGGATATTTACATTAATATGCCGACGGTGCGTCGCCGATATTGTATGTAATAGGACACGCTCTCCTTTGTGTGTCAGTCGTCTATCTAGTATTGTCTTGTATATTTTACCTGAAAATTACTGGTACGAGAGCGCACAACATATTTAATTAAATTTATCTCTTATTATGGCTCCAAAAAAAGTTAAAAGTGTTAGTGAAGGTGGTGTTAAGAAACCTAAACGTATTACTGTTGATACAAAAAAGGAAATTATAGCTAAACATGAAAATGGTGTTCGTGTTTCGGATCTCGCCAAGGAATACGACATGGCGAAATCGACGATCTGCACTATTCTAAAGAATAAAGATGCTCTGAAGAAAGCAGATGTATCTAAAGGAGTGACTAGGTTAACGAAGCAAAGGCCTCAAGTGTTACAAGAAGTAGAGAAATTGTTGTTAGTTTGGATTAATGAAAAGGGACTTAAGGGAGATAGTGTGAGCGAGGCTTTGATATGTGCGAAGGCTTTAGAGCTTCATCAATATTTATTGGTGAACCAGCCAAGTACAAGTGATAGTAGAGTCGAGGAATTTAAGGCAAGTAGAGGATGGTTCGAAAAATTTTGTCGACGAACTGGAATTCATAGTGTCGTTAGGCATGGAGAGGCAGCTAGTTCAGACCAAAAGGCAGCAGAGAAATATGTGAAGGACTTTGGTAAGTTTATAGACTTAGAAGGTTACGTCCCGAATCAAATTTTTAATTGCGATGAAACAGGGCTATTCTGGAAAAAAATGCCAAAAAGGACATACATAACCAAGGAGGAAAAGTTGCTACCTGGCCACAAACCAATGAAGGATAGGCTTACACTATTATTGTGTGCGAATGCAAGTGGAGATTTTAAAATTAAGCCCCTTTTAGTGTACCACTCTGAAAATCCGCGTGTTTTTAAGCGCAATAAAGTAATAAAAAGTAAGCTTCCAGTAATGTGGAGATCAAATTCTAAGGCTTGGGTTACCAGAATATATTTTAGGGAGTGGTTGAATGATGTTTTTGCTCCTTCTGTTAAAACATATCTTGAGGAAAAGAAATTGCCTCTTAAATGTGTGCTGCTTATGGACAATGCTCCTGCTCATCCTCCAAATGTTGAAGAAGACCTTGATCCTGCATACGACTTTATTAAGATCAAATTTCTGCCTCCTAACACCACACCTCTATTACAGCCAATGGATCAGCAAGTAATTTCTAACTTTAAGAAATTATATATGAAAGGTCTTTTTTCAAAGTGTTTCCAGATCACCAATGATACAGATTTGACCCTGCGAGATTTCTGGAAGGATCACCTTAATATCCTCCACTGCATAAAACTCATTGATAAAGCCTGGAACAATGTCTCTTACCGCACATTGCAATCAGCATGGAGGAAACTTTGGCCAGCTTCTGTGCCTGACAGACATTTTAAAGACTTTGAGGAAGAGACAGATGTGATACAAGACATTGTAGCCATTGGAAAAAGTTTGGAGTTGGAAATCAACGAGGATGATGTGGTGGAGCTGCTGGAGGATCATAGCGTAGAACTCACCCCAGAAGAACTTATTGAATTACAACTTGAGCAGGTGGAAGCTATTGAGGAGGAGCACTCAGCAGAAGAACAAGAGGTGCAAGATGCTTCAACTGCTGAAATAAAAGACATTTGCAGTAAGTGGAGTGAAGTGCAGGCTTTTATTGAGAAACATCACCCTGACAAAACTGTTACCGGAAGAGCAGTGGAAATTTTAAATGATAATGTAATGGACCATTTTCGCAAAATTCTCCAGCAAAGAAAAAAACAGATTTCTCTGGATCGTTATCTTACGCAATTACCAACTGCCTCTTCTTCGAAGGAGTAATTTTCCTCCTCCCCCTCTCCACTCCTCCATCCTCGTGTGCCATCAATTATCAACCACAAAAATATATTGTATATATGCAGTATTGTAAAATTAGTTTTATTTTGGTAATTAAACTGCTTTCTTCTAATATTACTGTTATATTTATTTCCTTTCTGTATTATTTCCACACAAAAAGCCATAACATGTTAAAAATTTTTTTCTTAGGACAAAAAACGTATTATTTGGATTTACATTAATTGCAATGGGAAAAATTGATTCGGATCACGAACAGGGTCAAGGAACGGATTGTGTTCGTGAACCGAGGTACCACTGTAATTATAATTAATAATTATAATTATATTATTTTGCATTGTTACTGCCATCACGTTTCTCATTTGCTGAAAGAAGTAAAATTTTGTCTAATGAAAATTCTTCGGATACAAGTAAATCTTTTTATTTATTGTCATTGATAAACAAATTAAATACAGTAGAAGCCGGTTATTAGGGAGCAGCTATAAGGGAAATTCGGATATAAGGGACAAACGCGTCCAGTTCCGGCGAAAAGCCCATGTTTTGTGTGATGGAAAATTCAGCTATAAGGGAGATAATTTTTGTTATTATTAATAATTTAAAAATTAATAAATACAAATTAAATTAAAATTGTAGTTCCTCTAAAAAGACAAAATCTGCAGGTGGCACTGTACTT
Source organism: Olivierus martensii (assembly GCA_000484575.1). NCBI lineage: Eukaryota > Metazoa > Arthropoda > Arachnida > Scorpiones > Buthidae > Olivierus > Olivierus martensii. The sequence goes on from AYEL01078393.1 coordinate 3,559, forward strand.
AAAAATGACGCCACCTAATAATTTGTTATATAAGTTCGTAGAAATTTTAAAGTTATACTCCAAGTTTATGAGATTAAATGACAAGATTTCCGCTCATTTATATGAGCGGATAATATCTAGTATTAATTATTTCCCATTTTATGTATATCGCAGATACAAAATCCATAACCGGTAATCGAATTATTACACAACTCAAATAACCGATATTCGGTTAAAATCGAAATAAGGATATTTACATTAATATGGATATTTACATTAAAATCGAACCTAGTTGAAAACAAGGTTGAACGAATTAAGGCTTGTTTATAGTCCGACAAAGCTAGAATCAACCCTAGTTGAAAACAAGGTTGAACGAATTAAGGCTTGTTTATAGTCCGACAAAGCTAGAACGTCTGTCACGCTGCGTTCTAATTTGCTTGTTTATAGTTAATATTATATAAACAAGAATAATCTTTAAATGCCTCAATAAAAAATTCAACATTGCTATTTGAATCAAGGATGTGCTTGATTTGAACACTGCCATTTTGTATCAGATCGCAAAGCATCATGGTATAACCATATAGTTGAAACCTAGAACGAGTTCTAGGTTGTCAACTTCGCGTCGGTTACGCTGCGTTATGGATAACGTCGAAGTATAAACCTATGAATTTTTTCTAACCTCGACGTCGCCGACGAGCGTCTCCGCCACGTCAAACTATAAACAAGCCTTTACTTGTAGTGTTGGGGCGACTTCACATTCGCAGTGACTGTGATCGCAGCTATTGACGTCATATTTCACTGGAAAAAAAGTAGCAGTGAAAAAGAACAGTGATTTCGGCATTTCGAGCTCTCTGGTGGTGGAAATAGGCAGCAGAAATTAATATTTATATGTCGACGATAGCAACAATAATATATAGCATATTGAATAATTTTTCAATTATAAAAATATAAAAAATAAGTACTAAGATCGTATACCGAGGTAGGACTGTACTATGTACTTTTCAAATATTCCGAATACAAATAATACTGTTAAATAAGAATTCAAATTTCGGGGAACGAAGTTATGAATTTCAGACTCATAATAAACAACCGCTAGAGGGTGTTATTCAATAGCAAATTAGCAGTTTTCAATAGCTGCTATTATAACAGATAATCCTGCCATCCGCTGCGATCGCAGAAATCGCAGCTATCGGCACAACACTATAATATTATAATATTATACAGTATAATAGAATGTAATAATAAAATTCTATCATTCGTGTCAGTTAGCTTTTTTGCATAATTATGGATACATTACCTTCTTCAGTACCTGTAAAAATTCATTATTATTAATGAAGCACCTTTTGATTTGCTGTGGAATAAAAATTAGTAATTATTTGTAAGTTGCTGATTAAACAAATCTTAACATATTTTGCCCCATACATTTGCCACCAGATGGCGAAAAATATCGAATTCACTGTAAAATTCACAGCGAAATTCACAGTGTATGTAAAGCGTTCACTGTGACTTCGAAATCGCTGTTATCATCACAACACTATTTACTTGTAGAAAGGTTCCGTCATTCGGGCTTAAACGTCATTTCCTTTAAAATGATAGTCGCAAAGCATCATGGTTGTGACATCACAAGCCGCAATCGTCTGCTTTTTTTAAATTAAAAATGCCGCGATGTGCAGTTTACAATTGCTAAAATTCGGATAAATATGCAAAAGGAACAAAAAAAAAAATTTAAATATCGTGTTTTAAATTTCCAAAAGATAGAAAACAGAGAAATGTTTGGAAGATATTCTGTGAAAGATGTAATATATATAACACTATGAGAATATGTGAAGATCATTTTGAGATCAGTGATTTTGAAAACTGTCAACAATGGAAATTTGGTGGATTTAAGCCAATTTTAAAATTAAAAGCCTCTGAAAAAGAATCCAGTAGATATATCAGATGCAGCAGAGAAACATTAAAAAAAAAAAACATATTTGAGAACATTGAAAAAGCAGGTAATTTTATTTCAAATTAGAAAATAATAACAATTTGATTACTTACTTAGTACTACAAATTAGAAAAAAGTAAAATTAAATTATTAAATAAGATAAATTAAAATTTCATCTAAATTATCAAAAATTGTTTCTAAAAGTAAAATTCAAATTTTATTTTTATTTAGATATATCAATGTCTGAAATCCAATTTTAAAATTAAAAGCCTCTGAAAAAGAATCCAGTCCATCAGATGCAGCAGAGAAACATTAAAAAAAAAAAACATATTTGAGAACATTGAAAAAGCAGGTAATTTTATTTCAAATTAGAAAATAATAACAATTTGATTACTTACTTAGTACTACAAATTAGAAAAAAGTAAAATTAAATTATTAAATAAGATAAATTAAAATTTCATCTAAATTATCAAAAATTGTTTCTAAAAGTAAAATTCAAATTTTATTTTTATTTAGATATATCAATGTCTGAAAGAAATACCAGCACATCAAACGCTTCAAATACAAATTATATTAACTATTTTTTTCCATCGTTAGATTCAACTGGCTGTTAAGAAAATGCATTACTAAATCCATGTGGATATCATTTAAAAACCATTCAGGAACTAAATCAGAAAATAGCAAAATTATAAAACGAAATTACTAATTTAAAAAAAAAATAAATATAAGTAAACATATAATTTAAAATAATAATAAAATTACTGTATTTTTATTACAATAAAATGGCCAGTTGCTCGTGTGCGTATAATATCCGTTTATTCTCAGATGAACCTGGGTTTGAACGCGGATCGGTCTCCAATTTATCAGTTGCGGTACGGGACTGGGCCTTTTAACCTCTCAACCGATCGACCTCTCCCAGGAGTTTGGGCGACTTCTAGGGGCAGCGTTTTTCCGCCCATACGCCTTGATGGGTGCACAATAGAACCTACCCATATTAGCACCTAATCGCCCAGTGTCAAACCCCTCGATGATTACGAGAAAACGTGCGTCCCTATTCCATCCAACCTGTGCAGTGCAAATGAAACAAAAACCTAAAATTAATCGAATCTGAAATGAAAACTATATTTATTGCCTCCTAGATGATATAATTATGTGGAATCTTTATTTAATTTTCTTATTTTGTAATCACACTTTTTGAATAATATGATCAGAAGAATATTTTATCTTTTTTTCGTGTTTCATTGATTCTTTGCCTCACTAAAAGAAAAAAATCAATCCAAACTACATTTTACCATTATAAATATAGCCATTTTGGGCGCTTCCAGTTGGCAAGCAGCTTACTAATCGCTTCTCAGCAAACCGTCTTGTTGGAATGAGCTGCCTAACTGGATGATTTGCTTGCTTTGAATGACGTCATCAATCACTAAGTTCGCTGTTAAGCGAAGTCAGAGATCCGTTGGGTCGCTGATTTTGCTTCGCAGCGAACTAAAAACTAAAGAAGTTAAAAACTAGAGAAAAATTAATGTAATACACATTTCTATAATAATTAAAGCTTAATTTAAGAATTTAGCTTTAATTTTATATTGAATAATTTAAGATGTTTTTAAAATTTTTTTTTAAATGTATACGTATATATTTGATAAAGAAGTATTATATTCTACTGTTCTTTGTACAACATTTGTTGGTGATATTTCAACATAATCATCCATAATTTCATCTCGTAATAAAGATAATAAGATTTTTTTGTTTCTGGTCAGACATTTTTATGCTTACAAGACGTTCAGTTAGACAGCGTGAGTTGTTTAAGCGACGACGTTTGCTAGGTAAGCGCTGGTAAGCGCTTGTTCAGCAAGGTCATCAAGTTGCTTGCCAACTGGAAGCGCTCTTTGTTGCTACCTCAGCGGCTTGTGACGGTCATTACGTTTAGCCAATGGCATGAGACTTTCAAATGGCGAAACCTTTCTACAAGTAATTTGTTCAACCTTGGTTGAAAATTCTTCAATGTTTACTTTGCCCACCCGACGACGTGCCGATTTGTTGCAATTCGGATATTAGGGACATTTCTTGTAAGGGGCAAAAAAGTGTAGATCCCATCAATTCCCTTATAACTGGCTTCGACTGTATATGTGATTCTCTCGAACTCATCGATAACGTTGATTCTTGTATTTTTGAATAGAAACAATTACTAAAGCATATATGAATCCATAGTCCACACCGATAGCTTTAGCTGGACGCATTTATGCATCCATAGCAGTCAAAGGTTTAATTAAAAATTGCGTATTTATTTATAAACGTTACTTATTTTATTTATACATATAAGCCATGTTTTGAGGGGCCCCACGAGAAATATCCTGCACTAATTTAATTCGGCACTGGTTAGCGGGCGAGGCTTGAATATTAGCGGCCCAGTGTTGAAGGAGAAGTCAGGGGATATCGCTAAAAAACTAATAAATAGGTATCTATTTTAATAAAACATTAAAATAGGTTCCTAATTATTTTTTTATCCACTTATTTATTTACCTGTGTATTACATATTTTGTTTTAGAATACATTATTAGTTCGTTTAATTGGGTCACAGGGCCAAAATGGATTAGTCCCAACGTGTCCCAATTAAGCGGAATCGACAGTACTGTATCCAATCAAAAAATCTAATATATAAAAAATAAGCCAAACGTAGAGAAAAGAAATTAGGATATCTGTTACAATTTAAATGTGGCTACTTTGGTTGAAGTTATTATTTTATTTTCTTAAATCGTCTACCAAATAGCTTAATTATTTATTATACCTTCCTTATTTTTTACATATTAGATCTGTTTGAATGGATAACATTTATTTTTAGATAAAAACTATTTTTCTGATAAAAATATTCTAATAACGTGTTAATACATCATTAAATACCTTCATTTTTAATCCTATTGAATCGAAATTTTTAAGAAACATTTAAGTAAAATAATGAATATAGGCCTATATTAAATTTGATTGAAACCGGTTAAGCGATGCGATCTATAGAAGAGTTCCCAATTTAAGATAACTTGCTCCCTTCATTTTATCCTCATTATGCTGAATTTTTTAGAAAGCCTTAAATAAAATAAGGAATACACAGGGCCGCCGAGAGAAATTTTCGGGCTGTGGTCCGGGGCCCACTTGAAAAAGTTCATCACTTTGGTTTAATAAAAAACACCATGTAAAACGTTAAGCATTTATTTGAAAAAGGCAAATAATAAATTCAAAATTTCATACATTACATACTATGTTATATATATTAATAAAAGGTTTATTTTGGTACGACTGCTTTAGGTGCACTGTCCACAGCCTGCGAACTATTGGACACGTTATGTGACACTTCCAGCCCTCTTCGATGCAGGGCCCGTGACAAAAGTCATGGATGTCACCCTCTCTCAGCGGCCCTGCTTACATATCAGATTTGGTCAAAAACCGTTGAATGTTGTGATCTACAGGGATAGTACCCGGTATATCCAGGGGGAAAATAAGAAGGTTTCTAAATTAAATATTTTTGAAACCACAAAAGTTAGTGACACAAAAGGGGAAAGCACAAAAGCAAAGGAAACAAAAGAAAGGCGAAAATGAAGGTTAAGAAAAGTGAAAAAAAAAAATCATTGAAAATACAGAATCGTCTTTAGAAGAGGAAAAAAACTTTGAAGCTTACATGTTTTGTAACGAACTATATGCACATTCCATATCAAAGAAAGGATAGATCCAGTGTTTCACGTGTCAAGAGTGAGACATGTGGCTTGTTCAAATACAGAGGAAGAGGATGACACATATATGACTTTTGTTTTTTCACGTGTCAAGGGTGAGACATGTGGCTTGTTCAAATACAGAGGAAGAGGATGACACATATATGACTTTTGTTATTAAAATAAAAAAATAGCGTTTTTTTAATTTTTGTAAATAAAAATTTGGAAATGTGGACTGTTACATGTATTCAAATGGGTGGGATTTTACCGGGTATTTCCACTTTTTTCGAAAAACCCCCTACCTAAGGAATAAACACACTTTTGATATAAAAACCCATAGTTCCTAATAGATTACCCCTATTTACCCCCATGGGTGGGGTAAAACCGGGTATTTCTATTTTTTTCAAAAACTCCCTACCTAAGGAATAAACACACTTTTAACATAAAAACCCATAGTTCCTGATATATTAAAACTATTGAAATCTAATAATTTAAAAAATTTTTCTGTTCAAATTAAAAAAATATGTGACTTCAAAGTTAAGGTAAAACAAATTCTCAAGCAGAGCCCGCTCTAAGGGCCGGCAAGCCGGACATTTGTCCGGGGCGGCAAATTTAAAGGGCTTAATTCGCGACTTTGCAACTTAACGTCAAACAACCAAAAACTTACAACTAGAAGTAACAAATAAGTTAGGTGTAGAACATCAAAACGATGTTAGAAATTTATGTCAATAAATTGAAGAAATTCTCAAAACAAGTAAAATAATAAAAAATATAGACTCCAAAACACTTACAAAAGTGTTAATTAAAGCTTTATATAAACGAAATATAGCACAATTCAAATAAACAACAAAACATTTATTCAACTCAAATATCCAAAAATCAAGTTATTCACAAGAAATATCACCTTAAATCCTACTTAAATTCTAATACCTCCACCACCAATACAAACTTCAATCAATTGTAAACCTTTACAAGAATTCGAATGTCACTCAGCCAATTTCACTTTAGAACCAACACCTCTCTGTGTCGTTGGTTGCTTCCATTTTTATACTGAGTGACTTACAATCTCTTACTTTGCTCATTTGCATAAGTTCGCGTAACAATATCAAATTTATTAGCTTACAGAGTAATCAATTCATGTACAATTTACAAATTAATTATGCACCAAACAAAACCTCGATACAAGATCATTCTTATTTTTCTCACATTGGATCAGTGGTAAAACTCATTTAGATTAGATGATGATGTCATTAGCCAAGAAAGCTCGTCTGGAAGACGGATGTCCGTCCATAACACGTGACTGAGAAAAATTGAGATGGAGAATGTGGAAGTAAGTCAACTCTTAAACTAAAATATACTATGTTAGATAATAATGAAAATAATGATAAATAATAAAAGAGCAGAATAAAATAATAAAACAGGATAGGTCAGAGTTCACCTCTTTACAATTGTATTAATATTGAAATAACTAATAGAATTATTGTTCATGTATAAACATACATACAGTGTTTATATGGCAAAAAGTACTTGAAAAATTATCAATATTTTATAAAATGGATATAAATCATTTCAGTTGTTTTCTGTAGTATTTTTTGACACATCAGCAACATGAGTTATAATGTGCCAGCAATTGATAAATATAGATTGTCAGAACGAGTTACAACTAATATCAAACAAATGAGAATCATATTTTGGAAAGTAAGCCAATGTCTGAAAGAAAGAGTTAACTGTCATATTATGTAATAAATCTGAAAATTTCTAGAAAATTCTAAAGGTTATAAAATATTTATCATATTATATCATTTATAACAAAAAATAAATAAATAAAATCATTTTCTTATTTATTTTATTTTAGCATATGAATTTTTTGAAACTGTTTTCAAATTCTTGAGTGCATTTCAATCTATCCGCCACACCTGCCATCCTTTCATGCCACATTGATGTGGAATTAAAGGATGGCATGTGGAAAAATATTGATATTTGGCATACACAATACTTTTTTAATGGATAATTGATACTATCTGAAAATATCAAATTAATTGTCTAAACTATTAGAATAATAATAAATAATTTATTTTTATTTATTTTTTTTTTGTGTGTAGTAAAGAATTAGAACTAAAAAAAGAATATTTTATAAAATTAAAAAATACTGAGATTTTTGTTATTTTTTCAAAGAGATATTTCTTTGTTTTTATTCCAAAAATTATTTCTATAAAAGAGAGTTACTGATTCCCTAAAAATTGAATAATTATTGCATATTTAGGATTTTTACTGGAATTATTGCTATATTATAATTATATAACTATGATTATAAAAAGTTTGATTTTAATTATAATTTCTTCAAAAATCCACTCTTATAAATAAAATCATTGATTTTGGAGAATTCCCTATAGTAATGGTTTGCAAAATTAAATATAAAATGAAAGAGGAATGTATAAATAAATTTTTGGATGCTATCAGTCATCAGTAATGTTTATATTAAAAGACAAAAAAAAAAAAATATCATTTGACCTTTAATGTAATTGAAAAAAATTCTCTAGTAAATATTAAAATTAAATTTGTCTAAATCTGTCAATACCAGACAATATCAAAGAAAAAAGTATTGAAATAAATGTATCAAGTACAAAAATATTGAAGTAGCAAACTAAAGTATCTAAACTTCAATATATCAAAGTATTGATTGCATTCCTAGTCATACTATACTATTTGAGAACCACTAAGTTACAGCATGAATAGTTAAATGATTGTTATGTTATATATATCATATCATATCAATCATTAATCATTTCCAACAAATGTATCCTATTAATTTTTTTTTAAATACAAAATTTAATTTAGCTCAAACTTTGTAAACACAAAAGCAAAATTTGATATGAAAATCTGAAATTAAAAAAAATTTATTTCAAATATTTTAGTAATGAAATAATATCAATGAAAATTAATTCCATTTGATATTGATAAACTTATTACTTAAATATATATCTAATTTAAAAATTAAATATGAAACAATTTTTTTACTTGTAATTCTGGTATATCCATGTATTCTGCAGCTTCCATCAATTCAGGCAAATTTACTAAAGACTTTGTATCTAACATACCTGTATAAAGATATCTATAAAAAATTATATATATAAAAACCTTGAAATCTAAAATTTTCATATAATACATCTTAGTTTTTTATAGTTTAAAGAAAAGATAATATATATAAATATGTACTTGTTCAAGAATTGTATACATAATCAAATATATATAATTTAAAAAAGTTTATATATTAAATCTTAAGTGGAAAACCAAAATTAAAAAAATGAAAAACAGTATTTTGAATTATGTTGATCTGCATTTTAATTTTTTACAAAAGTAGCAACTATTGCAATAAAATTGGAATAGTTGCTGCTTAGATTTTTTACTGCAACTCATATAGTAAAAACTTTCTCATTTTTTCATTTTAATGGCCATGTTGATATGATAAAACTCCAATATATAGCTTGAAAGTATATATTGTTCTTTCATAAGTATGTTCTTGAAAGTATATTATGAAAAATTCTTTATATGGTATCATTATTACAAAGAAAATGAATATTACATTCTAATATTTATATCAGGTGTGTAAATATGAAACTGGAATTTTTTAGTAAAAAGTACATGTTCATCGTATGATGGTGGTTAAGAATATTTTATTCAAAGTATTGGCCATTATTAGTTATACATTTTTCCCATCTTTCCAGCAATGCGTGGATGCCATGCCAGAAAAACTGTTCTTCTTTTGAGGCAAACCAGTTATCAAGCCATTTTCGTAGGAAGTGAAGCACTGCTCAGCAAGTCCATGCCCCATCGATGCAAATAAGTGAAAATCGGACGGGGCCAAGTCTGGCGAGTAAGCTGCATGTGAAAGTATTTCCCAATTAAGTGCTTCCAACGTTTCCTGGACCGGTTTTGCTTTGTGTGATGGTGCATTATCATGAAGCAAAATCACTTTGTGTTGCCTTTTATCATATTCTGGTCGTTTTTCATGCAAAGCTCGATTCAAACTGATCATTTGTTGTTGGTAGTGTTTAGTATTTGCGGTTTCACCAGGTTTTAGCAGCTCAAAATAAATCACACCTTTCTAATCCCACCAAACATAGAGCATTGTCTTCCGTCTGAAGTGATTTGGCCTTGCAGTCGATGTCGATGGTTGTCCTGGATCAACCCAAGATTTTTTGCGCTTTGGATTCTCAAAATAGATCCATTTTTCATCACCAGTCACAATTCAATGAAGAAATGACTTTCTTTTGTATCTGGCAAGCAGCATTTCGCAAGTGGTTTTTCGATTCTCCTGTTGTCTTTCATTCAGTTCATGTGGAACCCATTTTCTCAGCTTTTGGATCTTTCCCATGGCTTTTAAACGTATGGAGACAGCTTCTTGTGACATATTCAATTGCTCCGCGAGTTGTTTTTGTGTTTGAGCATCATCCTCATCCAACAATGCTTGCAATTCACTGTCTTCAAACTTTTTTGGTGGTCTTCCACGTTCTTCGTTTCTTACGTCAAAATCATTACTTTTGAATTTATTAAACCACTCATAGCATTGTGATTTACCAAGAGCATGCTCACCATAAGCTTCGACAAGCATTCGATATGATTCTGCAGCAGTTTTCTTCAAATGATAACAAAAAAATCAATGATGTCCACAAATCGTAACTTGTAGGCACAAAAGTTGACATTTTTAACACGTAAAAAACATGCGTTATTGTATGAAACTTGTATGGTTTTGATTTGGATGTTGTTGACAGATGTCAAAAGTAAACATTGGCGCCGAAGACGTGGTTTGATGAAAGGTACATTGACAGGTGGCTCCATCTATTGGCAAATTCCGGTTTCATATTTACACACCTGATAAACTGTAATTGGGATTTAAAAAAGAAAAAATAGATTTTGCTTTTGAATGCAATGCCAAAATTACTATCATTGCTATTTTTTTATTTTAAATCAATACTTGTCTATTAAACTATTTTACATCTATTAAATTAATTATTCCCTACATTTTTCTATGATAAAATTGTTTTTAATTATGAAATTATTTAAATTTATATATAGTATATAACAAGATCTTTTAACAAAATTCATTTCTCTTTTATATTATTATTAAGTAAAAGCAAAAGAAAATAAAAGATTAATCATACCTCCATAAGTTAATCTAAATATATTTAAAAATTAATAGTAATAATTCATAATTAATTGAATTTTCCTCTGTTAAAGGAAGATTTTTCATTTCTTACAAAAGTTCATTGTGTTAAAGATTTATTTAAAAAAATTATTGGAAATTGCATATTAGACAGAACATCTAATTCTCATGGAAATTCATCTACAATATATCTAGTTATGATCTGCACAATTTTTAGATGAGTCAATACTGTATTCCAACATTTTCCTATGAATATTGATTTTACATTTTGTAATTTAAACTGCATGTCCAATTGATTCATTTCTTTAATAAAAACAACAATCCAATTAATATTAATGCAGCTTCAGCAGTAACTTCAAGACATCAAGAATTATTCATAGCACACATTTTCCTGAATTTGTTCAATACATAACAAATATAAAAATATCAGCTCATCAGATGACATACTTCTCATATTCATGGATTTCAATATTTAAATTGAACTTTAGACAATCATCATCAGTCCTGTTGTGAGCTGACTGGCCAAAGTCTAAACTTTATAGATTTCTGCAATGCCTATGAACTATAAAGCTATAGCATAATAATAATATGCTTCTAAAAGCATGGTATTTTGCTGCAGATCAATACTTTTGCATAGCACAGCAGTATATTCTCCCTCGATGGCGTTTCCACCTTGTCGTGGTGAGGGAGCTTGTGTGTTCCAATGATCATCTTTTCTTATTTTTGGATATTTTACTTAGTTTAAGGGTTAATTTTCATTTCATATCCTCCACTTCCAGATTTTGAGGCTACTCTGCTGTAGCCCAGTTCACTCATAATCGCTTGAATTGAGCCATATGATATCTTCACCTCTTCCGATAACTCTCTCAAGGTTATTCGACAATTTTCGTCCAACAACTCAATAATTTATCGCTTTGATTCATCTGTAATGGAGGTCGACGGTCTTCCATGCCGGGGGTCATCTTCTAATAATGTTCTGCCTTCCTTAAAACGCTTATGCCACTCAAACACCTTTGATCGAGACATGGCAGAGTCTCCGAATGCTTGTTGCACTATAGAAAGTGTTTCAGCTCCAGTTTTTCCAAGTTTAGCGCAAAATTTTAAGCATATCCGTTGCGCTTTGAGCGCATCCATAGTATTATATAGAGTTATATAGTTGAATATCTGGAAAAATGCAATAAATATATTATGAATATTCATAATGTATTGGTATATGCCAAGTGCCAGATTAGATACCAGATCTTCTAGTGAAAATAAAAATCAATTTTCTCTTAAAATCAATGGTATACAGAGTAAATATTTTTATATCTGATACAATTAGTAAAGGAGAAAGCTCATCAAAAACAGCGACCTCATATAGAAATGGGAAGAAGCTGGTTGATGATGATGATGATACAAGGTGTGATCAAAAAATACCGAGACTATCATTATAAAAACTTTATTTTTAAACAATACTTTATTTAAATAGTATCTCCTTCAAAATATGACCCTTCTGCACGTATGCAACGCACAAACCGATTTTTCCAGTCCTTGAAGGAAGCCACATAAGCTTCCGGCGGAAGTGAGTTGAGTGCCGTCTGCGAATTCACTTTAATTTCTCCTACAGTATCAAAACGTCTTCCTTTCAACACTTTCTTTATGCTTGTGAAGAGAGAGAAGTCAGCTGGTGAAAGATCGGGTAAATAAGGGGGTTGTGGAATGACTGGAAGGGAATTTCGGGCGAGCCACTCCTGAATGAGAAGCGCCGTATGGGGTAAGGACTCGTGGAACAAATTTTGAGGCTACTCTGCTGTAGCCCAGTTCACTCATAATCGCTTGAACTGAGCCATATGATATCTTCACCTCTTCCGATAACTCTCTCAAGGTTATTCGACAATTTTCGTCCAACAACTCAATAATTTATCGCTTTGATTCATCTGTAATGGAGGTCGACGGTCTTCCATGCCGGGGGTCATCTTCTAATAATGTTCTGCCTTCCTTAAAACGCTTATGCCACTCAAACACCTTTGATCGAGACATGGCAGAGTCTCCGAATGCCTGTTGCACCATAGAAAGTGTTTCAGTTCCAGTTTTTCCAAGTTTAGCGCAAAATTTTAAGCATATCCGTTGCGCTTTGAGCGCATCCATATTCAAAAATCGCAAACAGCGCAAATCGATACAACACACTATCACTAATAAATTTTTAACACCTCAACGAAACATTACGCAATTTGCCGTGTTTATAGTTGAGTCATGCAGGATGAGTCACCAAACAGCTGAAACATTTGCGATGCATTGCCTGCCCTCTATCGGATAAGTCCCCGTATTTTTTGATCACACCTTGTACAATCAGTAAAGGAAATAAGCGAGAAAAATTACTGATTTAAACAAATTTCAGTGATCAATTGATTGATGATGAAATCGTTTAGATGATACAATCAGTAAAGGAAATAAGCAAGAAAAATTACTGATTTAAACAAATTTCAGTGATCAATTGATTGATGATGAAATCGTTTTTTGCAAAATGACAAATGGTATATACTTGTGCATTAAATCAAATTCATTAAGTGACGGATACCTGTATGTTTATCCTTTATGTTTAGTAGCATTATGAAGATTTACTCCGGTCTTTCCTAATTTATATTTCTCTTTTCTTATTTTTATTATTATTATTTTTGGATATTTTACTTAGTTTAAGGGTTAATTTTCATTTCATATCCTCCACTTCAGGAAAAATTAGAAATCAATGAATTCACTTGCCATGTGTTTTCATGTGGCACGTGGCCATCTAAAGTAATATTACTGATCTGATTTGAGATTCAGAAGAGGAAAAGAACAATTTCTTATTGGTGATTTATAATTGATATATAATTATTATCAAATTGTAAAAAAGATGGCAGGGACTGTTTTATCTATAAACTAAAAATTGAAGTTGTTGCATGTCTATATGTAAATGAGCCAAGCACTAAACTTTTAAAAGTTTTACTATAAAAACTGTTGTCTGCTAAGGGCAACAAGATTAGATAGATTGTGTACTATACGAGTGACTTTCAATTCTTATAGCCATAAATTTTTGACATAAAAATTAATAACTTTAAATATGATTCTGCTATGTATAGAAAAAAGACATATCCCTGCTTGGTCTTTAAACCGATATCCTGTTACAGGTCTTTATTCCAAAGGCATTTTACACATTATCCTATCCCAGACTCTAAATGCCAGAAATGTAATACCATTTTGGTTCATGCCAAAGCTCATAGTTATAAATATAAATTTGTTCAAGCAATTTACAATAATCTGATTGCAAATAATAGATATGTTTAAAAATATTTTATTTTCTCCAATTAATTCTCTGATTGATGTTAGCTTCCATCAACAAAACTCAAATTATAACCTATTGACTATGTAATAAGAAGAAGGGACTAATATTTAGTAAACAAATCAGTTATGTAGGCATAATTATCAAGATCCTGATAGTTAACAATAAAAACAAATATACAATATTTAATATTTTTACAAATGCTTGAATATATCAAGTAAATAAACTAAATATATTACAATACATAATAAGCTGAAAAATCATAGGAAATAAATCAGCTAATTATTTTGTGCCAATTAACTTCCAGTTTGAAGTTATCTCCATTCAAAAGCAGTAGAGTTAACTACTATTGGTTATTTAGTAATTAAGACGAACTAATAGTTTATGAAATAAAATAATATAATCAGAATTATAATAATTATTAATAAAGACAAATTATTTCTTGCCTTTTCTACTTCAGATTGTTTATATTCCTTATGCATTAATGTAAATTGATAAAACGCAATATAGAAGTATCATGAAAACAAATATATTGGCTTAATTTCTACAAGAAGCACTAAACAGCAGGTGCAAAACAAGTAATCTTTAATGCTAACATTTTTGATGTTCTCACATCATCATCAAAAACGTTAGCATTAAAGATTACTTGTTTTGTACCTGCTGTTTAGAGCTTCTTGTAGAAATTAAGTTTGAAGTAATAACAAAGCACTTTTTTTAATACTTTGAATACTGAGAATTCAAATAGTGCGAGAAATTCGTGGAACCCATTATTCGCACTAATCGAGGCCAACCTGTATCTTATTATTCTGAATCGAATGCAATCAATTTAAATAAGCTACGAAGATATTTTAAAAGATTTTAGACATATCTTATCATTCCGAATTGAATGCAATCAATTTAAATAAGCTACGACTTACCTTTACAAAGTTAGTTGATTTTTTTCACTTACGACAATATATTCATTCCGAAGCTTGGTAGAATTCTAAAATATTTAAATTTTTTATTGTTTTGTACATAAAACATCCTATTAATTATATTACATTCATTCACTTTTCCATACTGAATAATAATAAATCAAATATCAAACTTTGAAGATCATCTTTGTCAGTTAGTTGAAAGAGTTATATTTGTTCCGAACTTCATAGAATTTATCATTGTAAGTAAAAAAAAATCATGTAACTTCAAAAAGGTAAGTCATAGCTTATTTAAATTGATTGCATTCAATTCGGAATGATAACATACATTCTAAAATAGTTTAAAATATCCAATTATCTAAAAAAGTTTTGCAGAAAATCATAAAAAAACGTTCCAAGCCCCAAATTTGCAGCCCCATAACTTGAGAATGGGGCTTCTGCACCACATGGGACCTTCATCAATGACTCAGGAGTGTTTAATTAGGGGATAAAGGTAAAGGGGAGGTCAAATTCCGCTGGGAGTTTTTCTCCCATCGTACAAAGTTTCGGAAATATGGTATATAAAGAAATCTTAGAACAAATTAAAATTTAGAAATTTCAACAAGGAGGGAATTTTAATGTTAGCATTAAAGAAAGCTTGTTTTGCACCTGCTGTTTAGAGCTTCTTGTAGAAATTAAGTTTGAAGTAATAACAAAGCAGTTTTTTATTTTCTACAAGAAGCTCTAAACAGCAGGTGCAAAACAAGTAATCTTTAATGCTAACGTTTTTGATGTTCTCACATCGTCATCAGGCATAAAACAGAATACAACGTAACAGATAACATCAATTAAATTTTGTGGATTTTCGACGAAAATTTTATTATCAAGTAGACCAAAAGGTACAATTTATGAAGATTGTTTTGTGACTTCACAGCTTAAAATTACATCAGAATTTATGGTTATTTTCTGTTAGCTGTTTGGAACTTTGTTTTTAATGGAAAAAAATAATCTTCAAATATGAAAAAATTCAACAAAATTCAAATATGAAAAAATAATTTTTCATATCTGAATTTTGTTTTAAACAATAAATACATTTTTTAGGTTGCTATCTCACACACACAAAATATGTGATATATCTTACTCTCATTCATAAATAATAATCAAGCAGATGCTTGATATTTGAAGAGAATTGAAGATAATTAATTTTCAATTTAAAAATTAATTTTTTAACTAAATATAAAATAATAAAATTCTGGAATAAGAAATTAAAATTTAAGTATTTTAATAAAGACATGATATAGTATAAAATCTGATTATTTGTAAAATTATATTTTTGAAGTTAATATGAAATATATTTTATTTTGAAATCAGATTACCTGAATATTTGGACAATAGTTTTCACAATCATTAGGATTATCATAGTCATAATTAATTCCCCTTATTTCCAAAGGATTTCTATTATATTTTATCTGAAAAGAATTTGTAATTATTTTATTAATAAGAAAAACTTTTATTAATAATTTAAAATCAATTAAAATATAATTTATGTAATTTAAACAAAACAATATTAAAAATATTAATATAAAAAAATATAAATCATCCTCAACCTATAATGACCTCAGCTTGTGACCATTCATACATAGTGTGTAATCGATAAATTCTATGATTGGTCAATGCAATTCACATATAATGTGCAATGGATTGATGTCCCAAAAGCATCTTTTTTTATCTTAAAAAAATATAAATCATCCTCAACCTACAATGACCTCAGCTTGTGACCATTCATACATAGTGTGTAATTGATAAATTCTATGATTGATCAATGCAATTCACATATAATGTGCAATGGATTGATGTCCCAAAAGCATCTTTTTTTAGCCTACTTTCCAAAGGAAATGGAGGAATAAGATAGGGCTCGTGTCTGTTATGTTTCTGTCCTTCCCCACTAATAACTTTTGAACTAATTAGCATATTGCCTGAAATTTTGTAATGCTGTTGTATCATTAATAATCACATCAACATTGCATAATTTAATCTTACAGAATTGTTTAATCCTATAGGACTACATTTAATTTTTATCAAAATTTTTGCCATTAGACAATACTAAATGTTAGCTATATAGGGGTAACATATGGCTTATGTATAGTCAATATCTATCACAATGACAACACATGCACACTGACATGATACCATCTTGATGAAACAATAGATGATGGTAGAAACACTGGTAATTTGTGCTGATTAAATCGTAATTAAAACTGGACATGAAAAGTCAATGGATTCCAAATGTTATAATAAAACAAAAATAAAAGACACTTTCAAAATTTAGGTGATTTTAGTTCTTTTTGGAAACAAACAGAACTAATATTGACATAAACATACACAAAATTTGGAAACAAATATAAGCATACAAGTATATTTGGTTCTTGTAGTTTTGTTTTTGTTATGTTTATTAATGGAAATCCATAAATTTTGAGCATTTCTAATGGGGGTGGAATCAAACTTTGTTGTAAATTGAATGACTACTTGTATTTGAACATAACTTTTATATATAAAAAAAAATTTTATGAAATGTAAGCATTGATAAAGATGATGTAAAAAAATTAAGAACTGAAAAATAAATTAAAATTGCAATTTATTAAATTCTTTAGGAAAAACTTCTTTCATAAGAATAGATTTATGACAACAATTATAATAAAATTAGATACTAATTATATGGTTTAGACCAGTGATGCACAGACTGCAGCTCTCTGATTTGTCTTACCAAATGTTATTTTAACAAGTCTAACTTCTTTCATAAGAATAGATTTATGACAATTATAATAAAATTAGATACTAATTATATGGTTTACTCCAGTGATGCACAGACTGCAGCTCTCTGATTTGTCTTACCAAATGTTATTTTAACAAGTCACACAATCAACAAAATATTATTTGTAGTTTTGAACAATGCATTTTCAAACAATATTTTTCTGATGTGAAATTATTTTTACAGTAGTTTGATGATAGTTTTTAAACAATAAAGAAAAAATAATACTCATATTTGTAATAATAAACACTTTTTATTTTTACTATATTCATGTATGTGAAATAAGTAATTTAAAATTGTACATGCACAAAATGTTAGCATTGCTGCTTAACTAATGAAAATTTAGAATCAATTTTGAGTTTGATTACTACAAATGTAGATCCTAACATAAATTGTAAAATCAATGTGATACCATGCATCCAATTGAAAATTTTTTTGTTTACTTTTGATTATATTTCTTTATAACATATAATTAATATACATGATATGATATATAACTATCATGGTTGTTTTTTAGTGGCCCTCCTATAAATCACAGTGAATCTATGTGGCCCTTGGTCTTAACAAGTCTGTATATTCCTAGTTTAGACCAACACTTTTTAATTGAAGGTAAATTTAATGGAACATAAGATATTTAATTATTTAAGCAATTTTCTTTTCATTATTTTAATTTAACATATTGTTGTTCTAAAAGTATGAAAATAACATAATTTTGTTTTTCTTATTGTTGACATATTCTAACAAAATCTTTGAAATATAATTTTCCATTATTTATCTTTTTACAAGTACACGTGATCTTTTAAAACATAAGCTCCAAAAGGCAAAAAATATTTATTTAGGAAACAAAAAAATGTTCAGCTATTTACATAACCATTGTCAGTTAGTCCATATAAGAATTATTCTCTTGTATGAAACAGATAAAGATGGCTATAAAAATAACTAAAATTTAAAAAACTTGTTTTCAATTAATAAAATTCAATTATTCTTACAAGTATTTTTTAACTTTTTAATTATGTTGCTGAATCATATATCAGATACTTTTGGCAGTGGCCATTTTTAGAGCCTATCATAGGCTGGCCATCACTTTTGATGGGACCAACCAGAAAGTTGAAGGATGGAGTTCGATGGTTTGGGCCAGGATTCCTTCTGTAAAACTGGAAGTATGGTACTTGGAACTGAATGGAATCCAGATACTTTAAAATGGTAAGGGATTATTTTGCTATGTAGCCATCCAGCCAATATGGCCAACCAGAAAGTTGAAGGATGGAGTTCGATGGTTTGGGCCAGTATTCCTTCTAAACTGGAAGTATGGTACTTGGAACTAAATGAAATCCAGATACTTTAAAATGGTAAGGGATTATTTTGCTATGTAGCCATCCAGCCAATATGATTTTTATAATATAAAAAATATATTCCTTTTGCTTTGTTATTACTTCCTGTTTATCTAAATAATACCAGCACTTTTATAAAATATGCAGTTTCGATAGATATAAGAAAGGGGCATTTTTTTCTTTTTTCAAAAGTCCATTTTTCCTAAAGAATAAAAATCTACATGCAAATTTTTGTTACTTTCTTTTTAGATTCTAAGATAATATCTCAAGCTGTATGTTATGATTTTTATTAATTACATAATTACAGAATAATTATCAAATGTAGGTATGAATTTAGAAATGCTTCTTGAAAGTTAGAAAAAAAGTGCTTGTAGTATGTTGAAAACTGTCAAACTTGATATTAACAAGAAAATTTTACAGATTAAAAATTGAAAAGAAACACTGGAATAACTAGATTAGGATGGTTTAAGTGTATTTTATACAAGAAAAGGAAAACTATTTGGTATAGCAATATAGGTTGTTGACATGCCAATTAGTAATAAAACTTAGAAAAAAATAAATCATCTATGAAACAATATAACAGAGTAGGACTATATTTAGTAAAAAGATTGATTTTTAAAATAAATAATTTAAAATGCACACAAAAGATAAATGTTGCATGAATAATAAGACTTAATAAAGTGTAATGTGACATGAATTTAATAACTTATTGTGAGTAACGGAGAAATATAATTTCCTGTCAATCAAGTTTATAATATTGAAGAAATTAGTTTGACAACTACTGTATAAAATATAAAAAGTACTGTCACAAAAGATCTTTCCCCAAGAAATTAAATTATACATGTTAACAATATTATAATGATTTACATGAAACTACAGATTTTTCTAGGAGTGTAGATCTTATTAATGAGAATAATTTTCAGCCTAAAAATCAAAGTAGAATAATTAAATAAAGGAAGATATTATTTAGATTTACATATTAAAAGATAGGACTTGATATACAGTATAGTAATATATCACAAATCTAATAGAACACCAATATATATATCATACAAATTTCAAGATAGATATGCTTATAAAGTAAGTTGTCTTAGGCCTAAACTATATAGAGTATATAAACTAACTACACATTATAACAACTTTAAGGAAGAAAGAGAATTGAAAGTTATGTTAACAATATTATAATGATTTACATGAAACTACAGATTTTTCTAGGAGTGTAGATCTTGGCAGAAAATAATTGCCCACCCCTGATATAGAGTATATAAACTAACTACACATTATAACAACTTTAAGGAAGAAAGAGAATTGAAGGAACATTTATATCTCACAGATACAACAGAAATTCCTTTAAATATAGAATTAGAATAAAAAGATTTTAAATAATTTCCATTGGAAGTATTCTGTGCATTATAATTTAATTTTATTCTATTGTCTGATCAAAATTAAAAGTGTTATTGCATCCTTAAAAAATAAAAATAAAGCAATTTTTTTAATCTTACATCTTTCAATGATTGATTTAAACAATACAATAAAATTTTAAACTGACTTAACTGTTACTGGTTTTAAAAATATTTGTGCAAGTTTTCTAATATCATAATGAAGATCATCTGGTAAAGTAGTTTTTTCTTCACTCCAATTATCCATTGTCTTTGAAGATAATCTTACAGATTTTGAAGCTCTAATAAAATGATCATCTAAATTTTTTTCTTCATTATAATCAAGTTTAAACAATTTTATTGTTCTTCTTTTATCTTTTTCATCAGACTTTTCAGCTGATTCATGTTTTGCTGCAAGATAGAAAAAAATCCTTATCAAATAATCAAATATATATACAGTTAATCTTTTAAAGCAATTTTTCAGAAAAATAATAATGCTCAAATTTGATATATACAACTATGTGCACTGATAAAACAAAATGGATAGATAAAATAAAAATTCAGAAGTGATATTTTTGCAAAAAATAAATTATTTAACTGAATTTATTTATTTATTTGTCAGGAAAATTTAATACAAATAAAAGACTTATGCACCTGCATATCTCTGAAACTGTGGAAACTAAAACTACATAAGCAGATCATCTAATGTATATATTAGGGCTGGGGTATCAGTGTTGGTAGTTTTAGGAGGTGTTGGTGTCGGCAATAACTCTCTCATTGCTCATAATTTACTAGTTTTAAATTTAAAAAAAGAATTTTAATTATTATTTTCTTTTTTGGTGAATAAATAATTTTTTCAGTAATAAATATTGAATAAAGACTTTTTGGTGAATAAATAATTTTTTCAGTAATAAATATTGAATAAAAATTGTTCTAAAAAATTATTTGTGCGTGTTTACTATCAGAGGCATCGGTGTTGGCAAATAAAAAAAAAATAAATAATGTAGGTGTCGGCACATTTTTCTGCCAACACCGACATGGTATGTATGTATATATATATATATATCAAAACAATTATTTGTGCATGTTTACTATCAGAGGCATCGGTGTTGGCAAAAAAAAAAAATAATAATGTAGGTGTCGGCACATTTTTCTGCCGACACCAACATGGTATGTATGTATGTATGTATGTATGTATGTATATAATATCTTATTTTTAATTGCAGATATACAGTTACAACAATTTACAACTTTAAAAGAGAGAGTGAATACAACAGTTGTACTATAAAGAAGCTATGAGAATTTTAATTTTATAATCAAAGAATTATTTATGAAATATATTTCAGTCAGGTCTGTGCAACTTTGCTGCAAAATCTCTAATCTTGATTGATACATTTTTTGTCACTTTTACAAAAATTCAAAGATCCCCTTGAAGAATTTTTTCCACCAGTTTATAAACAATTCATGACTCCTAAATTGGCTCATTAATCCTATAATGCTTTCTTGTGTTTGATCCTTCACAAATTCAAGCAGATGATAGTCTGTGGGGATTTAACTTTGGACTGAAGATTGAATGAGTGAGAAATTCTTAACTATTCTCAATTCACTCCATGCAAAAATAACCAATATCAAGATATGCATTTCATTCTACAGATGTATTTTTCTCAGAACATCTATCACCCAGAGAATGATAAGAATTTAAATCATCTTTATGGAAAAAAGTGACACTGATAATTTTCCTATGTTGCAAAAAATTTAAACAATATGCATTCCAAAAGACAATTCTTTCTATGAACATTATTGTGTAATGCCATTCTATGTTTAGTCATTTAATTTCCTAATCAGAATGATAAATATGTCTTTTTCACACATCATGATAATGAAATCTTATCATATTTTTTCAATGATTTCAAGCTTTTCTGTGAACAAGTAAGGAATTCAAGAGAAACAAACTTTCCATATCTCAATTTTTTATCATCTATTCAATCACAAGCTGCCCTATTCCAAGGTCTTCTGTAGTTTATCTAATTATCATTTGTCTATACTCTAATGAATCTAGTAAGGAATTCAAGAGAAACAAACTTTCCATATCCCAATTTTTTATCATCTATTCAATCACAAGCTCCCTATTCCAAGGTCTTCTGTAGTTTATCTAATTATCATTTGTCTATACTCTAATGAATTAATTGATTTTTTTGTTGATCTTAACAGTTCAAGATTGATCCATACAGTGTGTTGATCATGTCTTTAAAATACTTCATCCATCTTCTGACATTGCTAGTACCCATGTGAAAGTCAACAGATGTAGATCTCGTGCATGAATGTCAGCTGCTGGAATATCTTCCTTCATAAGAAAGTCTATCACTGCATATTGATAAAATATCTTTTTCAATCATTTCTTTTTGGATATCAAAATATGAATACAAATAGAAGTGGCAAAATGATTTTCATTTAGATGTGCTGATGCTAAAGCAACTAGTAATCATATATCACACATTTCAATAAAGAAAAATATTTTTTCATAGTTCAATTATACTTATAAATTTCAGTATGCTCTTTGTATTATATTAGATTATACAATAGTAGCAATAATATGTATTATTATAATTAGATAATAGATATTTTTATTATTTATTATTTACTTTAATTAAATTAAATATGTTTT
>AYEL01078394.1:0-35912 GCA_000484575.1 Olivierus martensii
TATATTAATATTATCTAATACAGTGATTTCAAACTCAAATTGCTTTGTGGGTCAAATGCAAAATTTGTAAGGAAATGAAGGGCTGAATATTTTTAAACTAAATTACAATGAGAGGAAAATATTTATTTATATATACTTTCATTTTTTCTTACAAAGATAACAAAATAACATTATATAATTATTAGATTATAAAACAGTTTTATTAACATTAAAATGTAATAATTTTCTAACTAACATATATTTAAACAAACAGATAAAATATCTTTGCAAGCTGTACAAAATTGCTCTGTGGGCCACCAGTTCGAGATCATTAAGCTAATATATGCAGCAAATGTATAAAAAAAAAATTCAAATAAATAAAATACATATTAAAATTATTCAGTTTTAATTATAATAAAAATTATAAAAAAATTAAATTGAAAATGATTATTGATAGTTTATTTGACACTATTTTTTTTCTTGCATATTTTACACCCTTTTCCAATCAGGAGATTACTAAGAGGCGGGGCCAATTTCAACCACGGGCTGCCCCACACCCATGGAGGGGCCTGGATGGGGAAGGATGGGGATCGCCAGGCCAGGCCCAGTACCCTGAAAAAACTTTTTCAGGAGTTACCAGACCCAGGACGTGAACCCGGGTACTCCTGCATGGCACGCTGACAGTGTTACCACTCAGCCATCCATCTGCTATTTGACACTATTCATCACTAAAACTGATTTTATGAATTTTAAGTTTGTCATTATTGATTTTGACATTTATTAACATTTTACTAAGCTTTGATCTTTATCTGTTGTATTTTTCTAATATTTTGTTTATAATAGTAAATTGAGTAGGATCCCAAGTTAGCTGTTACGATGACATTGACTTATCATTGAAGTCACATTGTGCCAGTGGAATATAACGCAAGAATTAATTCTTTTAAGTGACTATTTATTCATAATGATTTTACTATATACAGGAAGTTCCCAGTTTACAAGTTCCTGGATTATGAGTTCCAAGATTTACAAGTTTTTTGAATATGAAGTATCAAAAAAATCAAAAATATAAATATTAATTGCAATAAATAAATGCTAAACATTCATAAAAAAACTTTTAAAATCATGTAAATAGCTATATAATACAGTACAACTTAGTCCATAACAAAAATCCATTGTCTCACAAAAATCAAAATGGTAGATCAAGAAATGGAAGTGTTGTGGACTCTAGCCTCTATTGTTTTACCAGCAAAAATAATGTAAATAACTTTAATTACTATTTACTGTATAAAAGCTTGTCTAATCATTTATCGATGATAATGACAAAAAATAAAAATTCCTTAATATTCGTATGGCATAAATAATTTATCATCATAATTTGCTTGATTTTAGTTTTATATATCTAAATAACAAAGTTTTACCAGCAAAAATAATGTAAATAACTTTAATTTCTATTTACTGTATAAAAGCTTGTTTAATCATTTATTGATGATAATGACAAAAAATAAAAATTCCTTAATATTCATATGGCATAAATAATTTATCATCATAATTTGCTTGATTTTAGTTTTATATATCTAAATAAGTGAAAATATATCATTTTTAATCATATACTATTAATTTTGTTGATCTTCATTTAATTTTATCATGGTCAAATTTCATTGTTGAGAATGGAACTCTTACTAAGTCTATAGGAATTGATTTTCAGTTTAAAAGTTCTTTTTTTACAGACCCACTTCATGAACAAATTAGCTCATAAAGTTGGGAACTTCCTGTATATGTAGAGATCAAGTATAGAGTTCTAGTCACTCACTAAATAAAAAATAAATTGGAATTCATATACAGAAACTATGGGCATTCCATACTTACAAAAATATTCTTTTTAATAATAGTTTAGAACTATAACTATTTATTATAATAGCTATTTAGAACTATTTCTACTTTGGTATTTTCTTAGATGAGAAAAATCCCAATTAAAATTTCTAGATATTCATTATTAATTTTAAAAATATACAATTGGAATGGAAAGTCAAAGCTGTTTCATGCAGAAAATGATGGTTCACAAAACATCCAACTTAAGTTGGAGGGAAAGTAATTTTGAAGTAGGCATGTATTAGTATGAGAAGAAACTATCACCATTATTTCTAGTGTAACACACATATATATTTATATACTTATATAAATATATGTCTATATTTATTGGTTATTCAAATTAGCTCAAAAATACTTCTGTAAAAGGAAACAAAAGTTCTCTTCCAGAAGTTACAGATTCCTAATAGAGATATAGGAAAAGTTTTGCTTGGTCACAAAACATATCTGAAAGAGTTTGTCTAAACAAATTTCTTCCTGATGATATCAAACTTAAGACAGTTATTTTTCTGTTGGTGTCACTTTTCCTAGACACACACAAGCCTTTCAAAACTTTTCTTGTTCTGTTTTTTTCCATTGGTTTTTCTTGAAGAAATTTTTATAACTCCAATTCAGATAGATGGAATATGATTCACATGACTCATCAATTTATTCACCAACTGTATTTAGTTCCCATTCTCATGGCAAAACTTCCTCATCAGATAACTCTCAAACAAAAACAATTTTCACCTCTTTTATTTTATATTATTTTGTAAAGAAAAACAGCAACAAGTTCAAGAAATGGAGAATATCTAAGGAAAGATTACTACTATTTTATTGATTTCAGATACAAATATATTACTAGGATTACATAAAAATAATAAATCATCATCAAATGAAATAGAATACATATAATAAAATACAAACTGAATAATAATAATAATAATAATAATAATAGTAATAATAAAATGGTGTCTCGCTAAATAAATTATATACAGTGAACAGAAAAGTGAACAATGTGTAAGTATCATATAAAGTAATATATATATATATTATATATTACTCTTCTTAGTTTTAAATACAATTTATTTTCTTATAAATCACCTGTAAATTTACAAAATTGTTTATTTAATAATTTATTTAAGATAAAGTTTTATCATTTATTTCTTTTTATAGAATATAGGCTTTAAATATTTTAGAAAATTCAATTTTTTTTTATTTTAGCTGTACAAAATTTTGGTGAAATAAAATAATAGCATTAATTTCCAAGATGCTACAAAAAATTAGCATTGCTGGTATCAGTACAGGTAACAGCAATGATAATTTTCAGTAATGCCTATAATTATAATTTTTTAATGATAGACATAATAGTTAAGTCTTGTTTTAATAACAGATAAAAAAATTTAAATAATCCTTTACAAAAACTTTAAGAATTATTAGAATTTTTCATGGATAAAAATTTTATCCACCATAAAAAATTCTATCCACTTTTCAATATGATTTCAAATTAAGTATGGATTATTTTTCTGATAAAATCATGAATTATCAACTATAATTTATGCAATATTAATACTTAAAATGTTTTATATTTTACAAGTAGAATAGAATCCCAATTTGCATTATTTCATTTTGTGTCGTTTTCAATACTGCATCATTTATAAAATATGCCCATTAATTATTTTGCATTCTAAAATTTGAAGTTGCAAGCAATACATCTGTATACTGTATTAGTATGGTTATCAGTGTATATAGACAAAATATACTATTGTTCATTCATTTGGCATTATACAGCAGAAAATATCTCACATTTTTATTTCTCTGACAAAAATTGAAATATATTATATTATATCTAATATTAACATTACAAATGGAATAATTGATACTTATTTACAAATTATATAAATAGCATTATACAAACTTCCTAGGATTAGTACTAATATTGTATTATGTAGTAGAAAGTTGGTGATTGTCTGATCAAATTACATTATGATCCATATTGGATCATAATGTAATTTGTTCAGACAGCAAATTAATTTTTGTAATTTGTTAAGAAAAAAATAAGTAGACAAATTATTGAAGTAAAATACAAATGTAAATAAATTTAATAATAAATATTTTCTTCCATTAATCTACATTCTTTTCTTCTATTAATTTTACATGATTTATTATCCTTTTATTAATTTCATTTTTATAATAGTTTATTTTTATTTATTATTATTATTTCTTCATTTCACTACTAAATGACATAACAGTACTAAATTTGAACAAGCACTTCAAGAACTATCTCTAGTATTTCAATAAATTCTTATGGAAAATAACTTTTGATATGTGTCATTTCATTCTACATCATATTTTTCAAGAACATACTTTCAAAACAATTTGGGGATTCTAGAATATTTATATTGCTACCTTAATATCAAATATTTATAAACAGTAATAAATTATAGAAGATATTTGTAATAGAAGAAATTTTTGGATATAAGTCTCAATTTCAGTATATTACTTCAATGTTCTAATAGAATAGTTTCAGCATAAATGCAAAGTATTAAACATTTATTATCAGAAAATTATTAACAAGTCTTTTTTTTTTTTAACCTTTTTCTTTAATTTTATTAATTAATTTTAACTTTTATATAATCATTATTATCCCAAATTTCAAATTTATTAAAAGATTAATTTAAAAGATTTTTAAACAGTTCTTTTATCAATAATAGGATGAATATGTTTTAATATAGATTTTGGGATAAGTTCATTTTAGTTATTCCACATCTAACAATACTATTAAACTGCAAGAAGTGCTGTGTTTTTTATTTAAATAGTTATTCCACATTTCTACTTAGCCAAATGGTATACATTTCTGTATCACAGTTTTCTTCTATATATCTTATTACTTGTGCATGATTACTTTATTGATCTTATTTAATCGTTTCAGAAAAAATAAATATCTATACAAACTCATTTTTGGGGGTCTAATACTCATTTTTCAACTAAATAAATGTTGGTCAAAATGACTTTTATTAACTATTTTATAACAATCATTTATATATATTGAAATTTATAAATTTAATTATCAGACTGACATCTCAAAACATATACAGTACTTTTGTTGAACTTAATTCAATATTGTTGAATAAATATTTATACTTATCCGATATTACTTTTATATTTTAAATATAATTTATTGCTTCGTATATTATAATGTTTATCTTCTTATTGTCAATATTATTTTATTATTTTTAATTGACACTATTTTATTATAATCATCATGAATTTACACCTAAGTTATCTATTATCATGATATAATGTTCAATTTTCAACTTGAATGATCCTCCAATTTATAGACTATTATATAGACAATACATTTAATATAATGAATCCAAAAAATTTAGTTATTATTATTATTTAAACGATTATAATAATATTTATAACAAATGATGTTTTTTTTATATTAGATCATTTAATTAACCAATTGAAACAAACGCTTTTTGCATCAACAAGTGGCAATCAAACTGAACACCAAAACTGATCGTTAGGCTTAAATCTATTCAGTCTTTTTCCTATTATATTAAAAGAAGTAAGTATTATATATTTCAAAAGATCATTTAATTCGGTATTAATCTTTATCTAAACATTCATAACAAGACTTACTTTTTAAACTTAATTTTTTAATCCCCCTTCATGATTTTCAGTTGTCATGTCACTTAATCTCCATTTCAGTTTCAGTTTATATAAGCAATATTATCGTGTTTTTTTAAAAAAAATATGATTGGTTGATTAATTAAAAATTTTATACAACAACTGAGATAATCGTAACATCAAACAATTATCAATACGCATTCTCCATTTCGAGTTTACGACGTCAAACGTCCTTCCTCTGCTATTAGTTCATTTTGCGACTGCGCATCTTTTTAAGAAGTAAAATAACGAAAAAGTTTATAGTTGTTTTGTTCGATGCAAAACAGCAGTGTATCTGAATAATTTTTGTCATATCATATAGATAAATAAGTGAAATTGACAAAAATGAAATTAGAATATACTTATACCGACTATTCTGTAATAGATACAATATAGAAAATTATAAATATGCATGCATGCCTGGCAGGGAGGACAAGAGAACATGCTCCTCCAAAAAATTATCCCAGAGGACTGTCCCCCGCAAATATTTTATTTAGAATTTCATTTAGATTTTTACACTTCGTTATTATGAAGCAGTGATTGATTAAATGGATAACATTATACGCTGATACTAATATCAACTTAATCTTTTCATTGTAAAGATGAACTAATACATTACAGTACCATTAAACAAATACAATACTGTATATCAGTTCCTTTATATCTGGATCTTCATCAGATGAATGAGAAACTGGGAGAGAAACTCGTTTCATAACGAATAGCGAGTAATAGTGAAAAAGCAAAAAACGCGAACAGAATAATCGGCTGCCCCACGGAAAAACGCAGTATCTGCGAAAAATGTAAACACGGTCAAAATGCGGCTTTTGTAAAAAATGCATAAGTAAATAATGAAAAATGAAAGTTTGATTTACAGGATATAATCTGTAATAGTTTAGTTAACATATGATGTATCTGGTTAAGTATGCGCGTTGACCATACCTGAAATAATTACATATTTATACAAATATTACGCTTTGCCATGGTAAAACAATTTCCGTAATATAAATTGAACTAATACCAAGTAGAAATAAAGTATATGCACAAATTGATTTTTGAAAATCTATATTTTAATGAAAAATGTAAAAATTGCTTTGTTGGCCTGCTTAGAATAGAATCGCCGGGGCACCCTAGAGTATTAAAAATGATTTGGCACATCCTTTCCTGTTTGTTTTCTTTACTCGGGATTGGTAGAAAGTGTTCTCTAGATTTTTATCTTAACGAATGGCTTTGAATTATCTGTAACTTCCTGGGCAATTTTTCTTCCAACGACTTTTATGATAACATTATCGAAAAGCCATTGCCACTGATCTTGTATTCGTTGATTTTCTAGAGTTTTGTATATATTTTTTTCTGTCTTCTTCGGAAATGGTCACACAATTTCGGTTACAGGTATCTTATAAGCACCGATCTGGCTTAAAAGCATGGTCTTTCATTCTTTTCCTCACTCTTTCGGACTAAGTCTCTGTTTCTTGGTAAGGCGTGGGCCATTGGAATCTTCGTGAATCTCGGCTTCGTGTTGTTCGCCTATAGTAAAGTCATCAATGAGCAACTCTTCGTTTGTGACTGTATCAATACTGTCAGCAGCCTCAGTTATAGATGAATCTTCATCATTATTTGCAAATGTAGATGGACCAGAACCAGGTAAAGCTGCTCTACCGGCCTCAAAACTATGTTTCAATTTTTCGACGATTTGGCTTATTTTATAAGCTTTGATGGCTTATTTCCCTCTATTTTATCATTTTCAGCTATCTTTTCTTGTAAAAAACATAAAATGAGAATCGGTTATTTTATGATAATTGTAAAATTATCCTAAATTGATGTTAATAATTACTTTCAAACCTACTGTCATTTTAATATTGTAAGAATGGTGCTAAGAAAACATTGATATTTAGGCCTAAGCAACAACGAGTCACATCAAAACTATTAATTATTTAAAAACAATAAATAGGTCAATAAAAAATAATTATCTTACCATGCTTTTTCCAACGCCACTTTAATCAGTAGTTTTCTTCTGGAACTCATTCTTTGAATTCTGAGTTTATAAATTAACAACTAAAATCCGAACCAAAACTTCTGAAAACGCAAAAATGAAACCGATTTTGTTTACATAAAAAATAAGTATCTGTGCGCAATCATTGCCCTCAATATTATCTTAACAGATAAAAATACAATGGGTGCGTTCAAAAAAATTCTCTGAGAAGTCTCCATTGGAATAGATAGAGAATTGCTAGAGAATGACTCACTTCCCATAAAGATTGTTAGTTTTTTGAACGGCCGGAGAAGCATTAGAGAGACTAATATGGCCGCCGCTTCAAATGTACAGTGTTGCGATGAAGAAGAAACAGCTCTCGTTTGAAAGAGATTATGAAACATAGGCAGGAAATGCAAGACATGGAAGATGAAGTTCTTATTCATATGGCGAGAATGTCAAATACCTCATCTTTTTAAGGAAACGGAAAATAAGCTTTAATTATTTGAATATATTTTTATATTTTTTATATTAATTCACTACAAGATTTAAAAAATTAGTATAATACATTAATATTGCATAAATTTTAGTTACTATATGAATAAAAATAACGTGAGTGAATTGTTACGCGATCTCACTTTACGCGTTTTCGCTATAATGCAATTTAAAAAATAAATTAACTTTTTAAATTAAAAATATTTTCGTTTAAAAATTGTCTCGTGTAGATGAGATAAATGTGGATGAACTACTTCATTCCCACTCATCAGAGCTCACTAATGAAGAGTTTCTGGAAAACAACATGAATGATGATGTTTTCCATTTCCAGAAATCAGAATTCTATGTTACTGAGCCCATCAAACAACTTTCAACAAAACAAATGACTGAATTTTTTAAACAATTGACAGTGCCATCAGAATAATTGAAGAAAATTATTCTAATGAAACTAGAAACGCCAAAGTTGCGAGAGAAATTCAGAATTCTTTGGCTTGCTACAAAGAACTTTATAGAGAAGAAGAATACTGCCCCAACAATATTGTAGGACTTTCTGCTGTTCTGTCTCTCCTTAAATTCAAGCTTTTTTTCTAATAGTTATATGGTCACTATATGACAAATCCCAACTTGGTTTTGTGCCACATTGACATTTATATCTTCTTAGTTTGACTCTGGGAATAAACTTCTGTATCCACTTTTCTTTGCATTGCAAAATATAAAATTTATTTTAAAATTTCTATCCTAAAATATAGTAAAAATCTTAAAAATACAGTGAAACCTGTTAAAATGACCACCTTTATACAGTGACCACTGGCTAAAGAGACCAAATTTCAAAAGCTGGTTTGTTTCCCATAGGATTCAATGCTATTTTTGTTCTGTATAGTGACCACCTGTCTAATGTGTATCCTGACTACGCACATAGTTAGTTTTAAGAAATTTTAACTTGCTAAAGTGACCAAGAAGATTAATTTCAGGAAGGAATTATTGAATTTTCCTTATAATTTTTTCCATTAGATAAAATTCTAAGAATTAGTATTCCATTAGAATTTTTCTATTATGATAAAATAATCTTTTAAACCAGTATATTAAAAAGTAAATACAGTAGAAGCCACTTATTGTAATCGCGGATATTGTTATCAAGCGTTTATTGTTATTAAAAATCTACGGTCCCGAATCATCCGTATTAAATGCATTATGAAAACTCCGCTTATAATAATCAGAATTTTGGTTATTGTCATCAGAATCGGTACACCGCTATAAAATACCACATTTAAAATTAAAAAAATATCTCAGATAATACTAAAATATTGGTTAAATCTATTAAAATAAACAATATTATTTGTTAATTGTTCATTTATTTGCTTCGTTTTCACAAAATTTAGTCAAAAAACGAGAAAATCCAAAGATAAACACTTGTCACCATTTTAAATAACACAGATTTGAAATGGAAAGATATGATTTGTGTACATTTTTAATTAATAATTATTAGAACGATATAGGTTTTTGATTTAATAAAATTCATACGGATAAATATGACTGCTTTTCAAACTTCGCGGCGCCTTTAGGTGTTTTACTGCACGTTTTGCCCTTACGAATAGCGCGGCCTAACTGTTGCCAGATCTGGCGATTTTTTAATGTTTTTTTTTATGACGAAATATACTGGATGATTTTGAGCACCCGTACCACTCTTTTTTCTCAGAAACGCGATGAGATAGGAAGTAGGGAAAAATTTTTTAAAATCCTATAAATGCTTTTAATTTTGAATTTGCCTAGCTGATATTATATTTAAAAAATATCAAAAATCAATCAATTTGAGTTTTACATTTTCTATTAATTAAAAAACTCTAGTCCTTTATTAAAAGTTCAATTATAATCAAAATATAATTATTACTGTTTTATTTTAAAAGATCAGTAATATAAACAGGTACTCAAACATGAAAATTTATTGATTGTAATAATATTTACAGCTCATTTATGTCATCTTCAGTTACATAAACATAAAAGGGAAAAATCAAAAAGAATTTTAATTAAAATTCTAATTAGATAGCTATATTCCAGATTCAATTTCATAAATATGAAATTAATTTATATTTATAGCAAATTTTAAATAAAAACAAATTAAAATTAATTATTAATGCTTTAGTGATATACTAACACAAGATATAAACAGTAACTAATGATAGTTCACCAGATATCCCCAAATAAATTGTATAGCTCAATTATATGTATTCAATATATATAGTATTTTTGAGTTCCTGTTCTATTGAGGTTTTATTTCATACTTATAACTAATATCTGTCTAAAGCAATTTCATTTCCACATTTGTTCCTGGCACTATTTCCAGGCTAGATTTCACAGAGAATTTTTCTATATTGATTCATCATACCATCTGCTGAAAAATTATTATAAAATTTGATTTACATTATAGAAAAATACTTTGTTTTGTTCTTAATTATTGCAGATCTATGAAAATTTTACCAGTTATTTTGGAAATATTATTGCTTATTCATAGTAAAACTTATTGAATTTATTCAAAACTTCAATTTTATTTATATTTTATGATAAAATTTGCTTAAACTAAATATAGAGAATACAAAACTATTTCTAATGACATTAATAAACATTTCATATTTCTAATATTAATACAGCAAATCAAGACTAAACACATAATATTCAAAAATTTTTTAAATATACTTTTGTTAATATAAGTAGTCCTTGACTATTCTGTAGTTGAATATAATCTAAAAAACTGCTTCAACTCTTATTATTTAAGTACTAAACTAAATTGAAAAAGTACATTAAGCAGTTGAGAATAACTTTAGAATCTTTTTTAATAATAATACAAACGTTTTCGGCTTATTACAGCCATCATCAGGTATCTTTAACAAATAAAAATGTTCTAGAACAATCATTCGTTCAAAAAACGTTTTTGTTCAATCAGAGTTTTTAAATCTGAACAAATCACAAGCAACATCGTAACACATTATGTCATTACGGGATGGTGTTAAAATGTACATTAAGAGCATGCTAAGAAATTAACAACACATATCTTTTAACAAATAATACAATGAATGTTAGACAATGCATTAACATAATATTACTACATAACAACACATGGATTAGGATTTACTTCTTGACTGCAAATTCCCAGGCTTTAGAAACACCTACCACTTTTTCATTCATTGTTCAGATTTAAAAACTCTGATGGAACAAAAAACGTTTTTTGAACTAACGATCGTTCTAGAACATTTTTATTTGTTAAAGATACCTGATGATGGCTGTAATAAGCCGAAAACGTTTGTATTATTATTAAAAAAGATTCTAAAGTTATTCTCAACTGCTTAATGTACTTTTTCAATTTAGTTTAGTACTTAAATAATATTCTGTAGTTGATCAATGCAATTCACATGTGTATCAATCAGTCCATGAGCAATAGTCTGATGTACTAACAGCATCATTCTTGGTCTAGTTTACTGAAATTTGTGCTTGTTAAATTTATTATGATAATGTATCATGGCATAATAAATATTGTAGAGGGCAAACCATAAATTTAGAGTATTTTTGACTTGTGATTGCATTAACTTAAGATCTTGGGATTTGAACTGAGCCTATTTGTAAATTCATTTTCTTCCTTTATTTTCCTTTTATCTGATTGACCTCCAAAATCATCAAAATTCAACAACATAGCTTTAAAATTAAAAAAGAAAATTATATCATATTAGTATGAGTGACTTACATTTTTGATTCATATTTTTAGGCTAATAGACTCATATGATAATATAGCATATCAAATTTGGTTAAAATCAATTTAATAGTTCTCAAAATATAAAAGAATATAAACATACCTTCACACAAACATTTGCCTACAAATATTTGCAAAGTGTTCCAATGAATTTCAAATCACTTAGGTTAAAATAATTACAACAATATATATACATATATACATTATATATATGTATATAAATACAAAGTTTACTCAACACAATTATTGGATTTCAATCAGGAATAATGGAAATATGAAAGCAATCATCAAACCTCACTTGCAATTATTCATAATTACTTTCATGTAAGATTTATCCATAGAAAAGTAAAAAAAAAAAATTGTTAATTTTATAAAACTTTTGCAAATAAATTTCTAAGAAATTATATTATAAATAATTAAAAATGTTAAGATTAAACTTCATAAAATAATCCAAACTTTAATAAAATATGTTGACAATAACATAATATTGAAAAATTATTAAAATAATTGATGCATGTTCATTTATTAACCTCAAAATACAGTACAATAAAAATTCCAAATTATCCATTGCATTCATTCCTGATGTTTACTTATGTATTGCAATGAAGTGATATTTATTGTATTATTATTATTATTAATACATATGAAATTATAATCTAAACTATTTATTACCTTTATTTATTTGAAACAATTTCCAATGTTTAGGACCAGCCCAACCATAAAGCAAATTTGGATTAAAATAAGAATATTCAGAAGGTTCATCTGCTAATATTGGAATCATGTCATCTACTTTTTGTATCCTGAAAATTTAATTACAGTTGAAATTAGAAAAATGCTATAATTGATTATCATATATATATACAGGAATACCTCGATTATCGTGGTTAATGTTGCCATGAAAAATACCGCAATTACCTTTATTTATTTGAAACAATTTCCAATGTTTAGGACCAGCCCAACCATAAAGCAAATTTGGATTAAAATAAGAATATTCAGAAGGTTCATCTGCTAATATTGGAATCATGTCATCTACTTTTTGTATCCTGAAAATTTAATTACAGTTGAAATTAGAAAAATGCTATAATTGATTATCATATATATACAGGAATGCCTCGATTATCGTGGTTAATGTTGCCATGAAAAATACCGCAATAATCGAATGCGCGATAAAAGTTAGTATTAATTTTAATACAGTATATGCTTGCTATAAGACTTTGTTCGTCAGAAGATGATATATACTATATGTCGTTATTATTTATTGACTGCAAGTTGACGATTTTAATTAATATAAATTTGCAGTTTAGAATAATCTATTATTTTCTTCTGGGGAAGGGGGAGGGTCACTATCCCCTGTGAAAAGTGTCCCGACGAAAACGATGAATCGAGATTACACTGTATATAACAGCAAAGTACAGTATATACTATATAATTAAAAATCGAAAATTATACTTTTTTGACATGCACTGCTTAATGTTATCAATTGGTTATTGTTATCAAATGTCAGATCGTTCCCAAAGGATGGTCACTTTTAACAGGTTTCACTGTATAATTTTATTTTTCTATTTTCATGTTGTGCAGTTTCGTTTTCTTGCCTTTGCTTTAGCAGTATGATCTGCATATTCCTCATCCCTTTTGATGTTGGTTGTCTTTTTTGTGCATCTCGTCCCATTTGTCTTATCACTTCACTCTGTAAGGACTCGGACAGACGTTTATTTTTCTTCCAATGGAATCCGAAACTACAACGTCACACCACTCGCAGGTGTCAAATATATAACACCAACAAACAATAGAATCAGACTTTGTTCGCAGAATTTAAAATAATAATCGTCTAGAAATTAAAAAGTGTTATTACAACTGAGGCAGGCTACGTGGATAGCCGAAAACGTTTTTGAATAAACAATTTATCTTACTTATTTGGCTTATTGTTTGCTTTTATTTAATATCTGAAGTAAGAAGTTTTTCAATATAAATATTGACCATTTTGGTCCAACACATTTTGCCTTCTTTCTGGTAGCAGCATGATTCCATGCTCATAGAATTTCTGATCTTTTCTTGCAAAAAATTGAAACAAGTGATTTTTGACATTCTCATTTAAACTAAGTGTTTTGCAGTGTAAAGAATTTCTGATCACCTTTAATTAAATGAAACAATGTCATTCTAGTCTATACATGTTTTCTCACATGTTACCATTAACCCTCCATAAACCGTCATCCTCCTTTACTGCCAGAGAGGACCTACGAACCGATGGTGGCGGCTTAAAGAGGTTTGACTGTATATTTATATTTTGTAAATTATCATCAAGAACTGTAACTTTTAATAATGTAAATATCAAATTGTAATACTATCAATTTTATAATAAATGGTGTTGGTTGCTTACTCTTTTTCCGCTAGTGCTCTATCACACTTCTTCATGATAGGAACCTTTCTACTTTTCTCCATAGATTTTAACAGCTTTTCTCTTACTTTCCTATAATCTTCTCACTTCTTTTCTATTTCAATGGTTAAACCTAGTGTACAGCCATCTAAACCTTTGTTTTCCCGTTCCTGTACTGCGACAGCATCTGAAAGAATTCTATGCTGAATGATTCCAACATAGAATCCTGCAGCATAGACTCATACAGTGCTGGGACAAGTGTGCAAATGTAAGGGGATTATATGGAAAAATTAACGATAGTACTATGTAGATAGTTCTTGTGGTTTCCATGGTATCAATTTTTGCAACTTACTGTCTCTTTCTCGTAATTAACAACTGGTTTTATTTATTTTTTCTCCAAAGGAAAATTATTTGCAACTAATCATAAAATAATATTTAAAGCAAGCATAAAAAACTTAAAGGATAAATCAATAAATTGTACAAAAAATATTTATTTTATTGCAATTTTAAATAATTTTACTTTATTGTTCTGGTCGCCGCCATGTTATGATTTATAATGACATTCTGTGTAAAGTCGGCCGGATTAGTCGCGTGGAAATATTTTGGCTTTCCATCCTAAAGTCAAGATTCGATTCTCTGGTCCAATTCCATAAAATATTTAATCATAGGGGCCCGGGCTAGATCTGTCGATCCTCGTCATTTGCAATCCGGCTGATTCTTCTGCTTAGATGAACAGCTTGTGGAATGGCTTGTTTCGACCCGCTACTTAATACTTTACTGGAGTGGAAAATGGCGACACTTAACAAAAAAGACGTTCTATGTAAACAAAGACTAAAAAAAAATCTCCGATTTCTAATCAACAGAGTGGTTTATCACAGTAACAATAATATTTAATTTAATCTATGACACATACAGAAATGTATTAGAGGATGTAAATAGATAATTGATTTTCAATAAAACTACAGAAATCCCATCTTCATCCAATGATTTAGTCAATATAAATCTTTTAGAAAATTGCATAGCAAAAATCAGAAATCTTAAACTGTTTCTAAGAGATGCAGTTGTTGGTCAAGATATCCAACTATGATGACCTGCAATGGTAAATAATCTCGCGATAACTATATAATACTTACATACTGTCTATTAGATGTAACATCGCAACAAGACCGGGGCAAAATGGACACTCGCCCCAGTCAAAGAAGACGTGTGTAAAACAAACCGTTCAATTTAGTGAAGTTTTTAGGAGCGTAAAAAATATATTTTTACCGTTTTTGGGGCGTACAAAAATGTATTTATCCCGGGCACCAAATTAGATGGCAAGTATACAGATTAAGCTCGATAATCTGTATACTTGTAAGCAACTTCCTTGATTGTAAGTATAAGAATCGATAATCTGTACCTCGATAATCTGTACTGTAAGCAACTTCCTTGGTTGTAAGTATAAGAATTATTCTTATACTTACAACCACGGAAGTTGCTTTACAACTTACAATCTTTTTACGAGATAGACGTTTAGAATTTGCTTGGTTTAAATTTGGATCAAAAGTTTTACATAATATGATCTCAGGTTCAATATACATGAATAAAATGTGAATTTCTTATAAAATATAATAATTCAATACTCATTTTCATTGATGTAACATTATTGCTGGAAATTTTAAGTCAAAGGGACATGCTTTCTGTTGCAACCAACAGAAATCATGACCCTTTTATACTTAGCAATGACGAAATTTAACTTTTATCACAAGAGCAAGGGTTGTCAATATTCAAATATTCATATAGCTTTTCACAAAAAAAATTATGCAGAAACGAACGGTCATTTCGATATTAATGATTATTTACATTAATGATGAGTTTTACATTATTAAATATAAAGTAACAGGCAAAGAAAAAATACTTTTGCCCCGATGTTCAAATTTCCACGGAGGCGACTGTGTCGTTGCCCTTATGGAGTCGGTGCTTACGATTGTACTGTATTTTCAAATGATTATGCCCTGAACTTCAATAAATCGCGATTATGACTTCTATAATAATTTATTATCATTTTTATTTCACTTATGCTGTAAAACATTTATCAGGCTCGCAGGAATTTAAATGGAATTTTTCATTATTGTCCCCACAACAAGTGGTTGGCGAAATTGACAAATATCAAATGGACAATCGGTTCGAGTGAACTGGCTGAATGACAGCACTGAATGCACCAAATAAACTTAAAATAAAAAAGATTTTTTCATTTTATTGAAATAGACTTTACAATACGATAATTTTATTGCATAATTTTCTCCAATCTATAATTTTAGAAGTTTCCATTACCTTTCTTCATCGGCGTGTCTGGTTTCAAAATTTTGAATACTATTAACAGTGGTCGATTCTAATCTAATACAGGTGTCCCTCGCTTTAGGCGATTAATTGATTCTATGAAATAATCGCATAACACGAAATCGCATAAAGTGAGTTGAATTTAGCATAGGTGAAATAGAAAATGAAAATGAGAGAAGGTGAGAAGAATGAAGGTAGAAAATGAATAAAGAAGAAAAATGAGATAGGTGAGAGAAAAAATGAAAAATTTATAGCTATGAGCAAAATAAATTTAAATGAATGAATTATTGAAACACATAAACAAAAGATGCAAATTTTAATGAATGAATGAATATAATTAATACAATTTAATCTAATATTCATTTTTTTTATATCCCGCACCTATCATTTTCTCGTATCAATAGTTTTTTCGGGAGTCCCGACGAAAACGATGAATCTAGACGTCCATACGTTATAGAGCTTTGTATTATTATTATTAGTGTTATCTTTTAATCTAATTTTCATTTTTTTATTTTTTTATATCCCCGCATCTATCATTTTCTCATATCCATAGTTTTTTCGGGAGTCCCGACGAAAACGATGAATCGAGATTACACTGTATATAACAGCAAAGTACAATATATACTATATAATAAAACAAATCGAAAATTATACTTTTTTGACATGCACTGATTAATGTTATCAATTGGTTATTGTTATCAAAATAGATCGGTCCCAAAATGATTCTAATAAGCGGCTTCTACTGTATTATAATACTACTGTATGTCTATATATGTATAAGTATCTTTATGCAGTATTTTATGTTTGTCTATGTTAAATGCACATGCAGGTAGGCCTCGATTAGTGCGAATAATTGGTGCCACGAATTTCAAAATTATATTATTTTACAAATAAATAATTTATATAATTATAATTTAGAAACTTAACTGTATACAGAATTAATTGAATTACGATTTTACATACAGGTTTTATAATGTGAAGATATAATTTTTTTAATTGTTATTATTTAAGATATGATATAATAATAATATTTTTTTATTTTCTATGCACCAAATCCATGTCATAAGTAGACTGTCTGAAGCATTTTTGTTGATGACAAATGTATGTTCTTTTAAGTATTTGTATGGCTTCTATTAATTTTGTCTCTGCTGGTATAGATTAATTCTTAATAACTTTAGCTTGTCCCATTTTATCATTTGATGGGTTTGGTAAAATATAATGATTTAATGAGTTAATTTATTTACACAAATAATACTTAAAAGAATGTTATACTTTGTATATTATTGTAATGAAATAAATTAGTAACAGGTAATTAAATTACAAATAAGCAATTTGTGTAACACTTCAACAATAAATCTATTATTCAAAACAAAAAATGATCTTAAAAGATATATATATCTTTAAGATTATTTTATATATATATATAATGTTCACTTCTAAATACAAGAGCAATAAGTCTGGTGGAATTCATAAATATCACTCTGTATTGTCAATACTACTACTAGTTTCTGCTTCATTGTTTATCTGAAATAGTTATGATTACAAGACACTGTATATATATGAATCATTTAGTAAAAAAGTAAAGTAAGTGATTTAGTAAAAAGTTGTGCAGTAATTATTAACAGATATCTTTCCATTTTATATCATTTTTATTCTCTATAATTTATTATATTTTCTCAATATTTCATCAAAAAAAGAGACTCATCTTCAATTCTATTATTCATGAAAATCACTATTTCAGTCCATGATTAAAAAAAATTTATTCCACTTTACAAGTAAGTTCCCAGAAACAGTACTTCCAATTGTAATTCATTTTTCTAATAATGGATCTTCAAATTGAAAACATAATGTTATCCTAAAGATAACTCTTCTATCTTATTTATATGTTTAATGCTTCAGATGCTGTTTAAAAATAAAAATTTTATAAAGCTCATAAAATAAATAATTTACATGTTTTTATTAAAATTATTAATATTGTGGAAAATTGAATATGAAGCTTAAATTCAATTTTCCACAATATTAAAGATTTTAATAAAAAGATGCAAATTATTTATTTTATGAACTTATAAAATTTTTATTTGTAATATAAAATGAAAAAGTAGAAATGGTATGTATGTGAAAAACAGATGCTTTTACTTTCTATTTTATTTTTTAGAACAGTGAGAGTGTTTGACTGTCGTAATAAAGATGATAGCCATAAATATTGGATGTTGGATGGTGAAATTGAAAAAGTTATTTGGGATCACTTTAATCCTTTCTTCTTTTTTGTAAGTTTAAAATTTTATCTATAATACTTACAAAATATGAAATTTGTATTTCATATCTCAATATTTTTATAATTGAAAATGTAAAATATTATATAGACATACCTCTTTTTTGACACTTGTTAATATAGCACTTCTCGATTATATTCCATGTTTTTATTTTATATCTCAAAATGAAAATTATCTAAAAATAATACTTAGAATAAATATATAAAACATAAATTAACACATAGATAAGCCAAGCTGGAGCTATCCTGAGAAATTCAAAATATCAGACCAGAATTGATCCTGGACCCTCCAAACTGATACATAAATGCTTTAAAAAGCATTCATGTATCACTTTGAATTAGTGCTACCACAATAGTACTAGTCCTAAAAAATGCAGCCATCTGGCTGAGATTTTTAAGTCTAGCACTATTATGCATTTAATGGATATTAGGGGGCTTTTATATGCATTAACAAATGAGAAAAAGCTATGATATTTATTTTATAGTGGTAGTCTGGAATGTAATTGCTGCAATAATGAGGTATGCCTGTATTACTCTACTCTTAACAATCTCTGCTTTTTTTCTGTTTTGTTAAAATTAATTTTTTTTAAACATGATTATCAATTATAAAGTATATCTATCAAATTATTGATATTTTATTATTTGTTTTGTTATTTAAAAATTATTACATTAAATAATATAAAATTTAAAAAAAATCAAATTTATAAAACAAGTTTTTAAAAAATATTTTTATAATTAAAACTAACAATATTAATTATTAAATGATTCTTAAAAAAAGCTGGACCACAGAATGCTAGACTAGAGTTTCAACAAGTTTTTTAGTTTTTTGTAGTATTGTTTTATCTATACTCTCTAAGAAGCTTGTTTTTCTTGTTGTCCAACAAGAAAAACAAGATTCTTA
This sequence comes from Olivierus martensii, assembly GCA_000484575.1. Taxonomy (NCBI): domain Eukaryota; kingdom Metazoa; phylum Arthropoda; class Arachnida; order Scorpiones; family Buthidae; genus Olivierus; species Olivierus martensii. The sequence continues at coordinate 19,569 of AYEL01078394.1, forward strand.
GAGAGTATAGATTTGAATTATGATTAGAATTATGTTGTCCAACAAAATTTTAAAAAACAAATTGAACTTAATCTGCTAAATCAGGCATGTCAAACTCATTTTAATTCAAGAGCCATTTAATCAGCCTGTAAGATTGTCGTGGGCCACATCATATTTAAATTTTTTAAAAATTATATTTTATAATAAGGATTCAGAAATATAGATAGGATAATTAAAAGAAAAATATTCTGTAATCAAATGAACATATTGCAAAAATATATAATTACTACACAATTGCTTTTAATTATGGATGTTTTTTTATTTAATTCCTCGATATCAATCTAATTTTCTATTAAGCATTAAAAGTCATGTTTTCTGTACAAAAACAAAAGCTTTCATTAAAATTTTATAAATTCAAATATTCATAACTGCTTACATTTTTTAAATAAGTTAATAACACAATTAAATAAATCTTTAACAAGCCCATTAGCATGTTCTTTATAGACATCCTTCAAAGAGGGATTGTTTGGAACTTGATTATTGTATTGGCTATCCAAAAAAAAAATTACAGGTTCTAATTTATACTTTTTGTTTTTGGTAAGAAATTTTGCAGAAAACCATGCTGTTCTTGTAGGAAGCACTTACAAGTTAGTTTGTGTCACCAATCCAAAAGCCATCTGTATGTATATATCCAATAAGGCCAATCGAAAAAACTTGTGCAGCAAATTTCATTAAAATCAAACTAGTGCATCATAGTATGTAGCATAGCTATGAAAAGAGAATTACTTCCTATTATCTCATAACACATTGTTCTCATTTTCATTTTAGTTAAGAGCATTGGGGATCACAAAAATTCAGTTCGAGGGCCGCATGCACCCTCTGTTAAATTAATCCCCTGTGCACCCGTGCTAAATTATTCCTTGATAATTATAATGAAAATTTTAGTAATTGGGAATAATTTAAAATAATGTTTGTGCCATCTTATAATTAACAAATGTTCTAATAATTAAATTAAGAGTGGTGCATATTTGAATTACTAATTTAATTAGAATTTTATAATTTATTTGAAAAACTTGTCTCAGCATGGGATTGAACTGGGAACAGATTACCGTCCTAATTCTAGACTACTGAAGCTTATAGAAACATTGTTGACCATAGCTAAATGTGCAGTCAGTGGAGTAAGATGATTATAATTAAAAAAATACTAAGTTCAATATAATAATGTCTGAAGAATCAACCTGCCCAAGTAGCCTTGATGGTTTAGAGGTTAGGATGTCAGGATAGTCACACGAAGCTCCAGTTTGATCCCAGACTGAGGCAAGTTTTTTCAGATAAATTAGTTTAAAATTCTAATTTAATTTATAATTCATAAATAGTTTGATTCAGTTTAATTATTAATATATTTATTAATTAAAAGATAGTATTAAAATTTCCATTATAATTACTAAGCGATCAGTTTGGCAGAATAGGTTCAATCTGGATATTTCCTATGAAATTTGGTTTGTAAAACTTATTTTAAAAGATACAGCTGATTTCAAAAACATATTGTGTTATATTCATAGAGAGCTATTATTGATATCAAAGTTTGCAAAGAACATCATTATTAATTTCTTTCAAAATATCAGTATATTTGAATCTTTAAATATCTGTTATGATCTCTTATGTTTTACAATATCTGTTTTGTAAAATGATTTAACATCAAGACAGTAACTTGCACTTTTTATTTTTTATAAATTTTAAAAATATTACTTTTTTTATTTTCTCTTTTCAAATAGGCTTGTTCTATTCTTATAATTTATTATGTATTTGGTGATACATATTATAACTTAATTTATGCTAAATTATTTTTTCATTAGGCTAGTACTGATCAAGGTTCAGTATATTGTTTAGATGCAAGAAATGATAAGCCTGTTTATGTAATAAAAGCACATTTTGAAGCAGTAACAGGTAAATAATTTCCATCAGTTTGAGCTGGCTCAACTAATAAGTAAAGTTCTGCATAACAATTGCAATAGCATTTTAAAGCAATAAGTTTATTAATAGTGTGTAACATTTTCAGTCAAAGGTTCTGACCTCTTCAGTACAGAAACAAAAAAAGTAAAATACATATGAAAAGTTATAATACAAAGATACAAAAAATGTTCTAGAAAACAATATTTTTAAACTTGTAGAACTGGACAAACATAAGAGCTGCTACATTCTTACATAGCAATCACTAAATGGCAGATTATGGTATTGCTTACATATACCAACAGCTTATCTTTGTGTTATATGTACTGAAGTGAATCAGATTTACCAAAAAGATTATACCCTACTAATAAATCTGCTTATTCAATGCTAGTTAAGTTTTTTTTTCCTTTTAAACAATTTCCATTTACATTATTCTGTAGTGTATAGCAGTGATAAATTCGGAGCAAATTTATATCATTACAGGCCTTTCTCTAAGTACGCAATGTGAAGGCTGTCTAGTAACAGCATCCACTGATGGTACAATCAAAATTTGGGACACTAACAATAATCATCCAAATTTTATTGAGGAAAAGAAGTTAAATGTGGTTTGTTTTAATTTATAAATAATTTTTATATTAATTAGCTTTCAACTGAATTAACATTTTTTTTTTATTTTAGGGCTCTATACATGCTCTTGCATTATCAACTGATTCTCCATTTTTGTTTGCTGCTGGAGGTGATGATCGCTCAAATAACTTCACTGTCTTGGATTTTGGAAATATGAAATCTGGTAAATAATTACATAAAACCTATTATAAAATTAAATATTTATACAATATTTCTTTTTAATTGAATAAAAATTTAATTTTCAGTATCAACAAGATTTGGACATTGTATGAATGAAAATGCTTCACAAGCTCAAAATGATGTAGAATTAATGGAAACGGATTTGACTACGGGTGAAATGCAAAATTTGAGACTGAATAATTTGGAAACGGGAATTAAACCAAAAAAGTTCAGACAATTTAAATCAATTAAACCAAAATAAAATGTAAATATTTAAAATTAATTTTGAAAATAAATATATATATATTTCTTGTTAATTTTTTGAGGGATACTTTTATAAAAAAGAAAATTTTAAACTTGACAAATGCTCAATTTATACATAGTGATTATATGGCATGGTATATTCTAACTTATTATCAAAAGATTTACATTTGGTTCCTATTTTATCCAGTTGATGCCATTATATTGTATCCTAAAAAGGATAATTCTTGTTGTTGAACATAGTCTAATTGTGAGTGTAGTTTTATTGTTGAACTGGAAAAGTCAATTGAGTGTAGTTTTATCGTTGTATTGGCAAAGTCAATTGCTCTGTGATATTGGTTTGACCAGATTTTAACAAGGTTCATTTTATATTAAATTGTATGGAGACTGCCTATATGTTTGGCTAGTCTGGGAAAATGTGATTTTTGTTAATTTCATATAACCAAGTTAGTAAATGAAATAATTGTTAATCTTTGAAAGTATTAAGGGTGAAATATTTTCAATTTCATATAAAAATGCACCTTTCTCGTGTTTATATGTGTAAATTCCATTTTAAACAATAACTATTGAAGTTTAAAATAAATTGTCACAAATTTTGAAGAGATTTATAGTAGAACCTTTATTTTCCATCTGGGTTAGGTCCAAAGGGTTAACACATTTTAGAAATAGACAGACAATAGTGAAAAACTATATTTTATACAGAAGCTATGCGTAAATATAAGAAAGTCTGATAACACAATGTTGCATTAACTTTTGTAATATCTAGATCATAAATGGTTAATAGTAAGCAGATTACAGTAGATTATTTTATTTGATTTTTATAGTATGAATTTTTTTTAAATGCATTTTGTTATAATCCCATTCATTAGAAATATTTTATATAAATTCATATTTGCTTGATAGATTGTAGAAAAAAAAATCTTTGTTTATGAATAGTATATGATATAAGATGTTTAATTAGAAGATGAACATACATGTATAATGTTTAATTATTCTTACTAATTAATTTAATATTTAAAGAATAAAAAATGCATGTATAAAACAGAATTATTAACAAAAACATTATTTTTACTACTATTACTATTGTATATAAAAAAGAAAATTATTGCTAAAATATCATATATTGTAATATATTGGTATGTTACATCCTACAATATGAAATTATATTTTTCTTCAGTTGCAACAAAAATATACAAAATAATATTCACAGACAATATTAATAAATAATCATGAAATATGAAAATAATCAAAAATTTAACTCAGATGATGATAAGAAAACATTCTACAATACGTACATTTTACCTTGAATTACGAAAGGTAATATTCAACAGTGTATTGTACTATGTGTGAGTTGTAATCCATTCTAGAAAGTTTCAAGAAAAATTTTTCGTTAAAAATATAAATTTTATACAAATTATTTAAAGAATACTGCTGTAATAACTACCAATAAAATAGATTTAATGTTATAGTACAAGTATTTTTAAGAAAAAATTTTTTTGGCATCTTTCAATCATTCAGATAAATATGATAACCATATATTCATTTAAATTTAATAAAAATATTTTTTATAAATTCAAGACAAATATTGCCATCTTGAATTGCAGCTGTTAATCAAGCATAATTACTTTTAAGGAGTGCTGATATTCTTTTAGAATATAATATTTGTTTTAAGTAATTCATGAAATATTTGTTTAGAAATATTAAAAATTTTGCAACAATAATATATAATTTTTTTATACTGCTTTACATTTGATACCATTTATGACAAATCAGAATCCACAATGAGTTGTACAAATTTGTGATAGGATCAGATAGAAAGGTGAAAGATATAGATTAATGGACTTAACCCAACTTCTCTGAAAAATTTCAAAAAAAAATGAAACAATCATTACTAGATTTTTCAGGTGAAAAGTTGAAAAATCATGTATACCTGGATGCTGATTGATTTTTAAAAAATATTTTTTAACTGTTCCATTGATCAAAAAAATTCTAAAAGTTGAAAATGTTTGCAGACTTCTGTAATTTGGAATATAGAAACTTTAGCTAAATTAGAATAATAAATTATATATTTTCAAAGAAGTGTGCTAACTGTTAATTTTTATTTATTATTTATTGTATACAATTCTTGTTACATCTCCATCATTCATCTGGCTTTGTTTACAAAAAATTCATTTGTTTTCTATTATTAATTTGCTTATTATGACATGATAAATTTTTAACAAATTTAAAATACTGTTGTTTTTTATTTAAAAGTTATTCTAAAAATTATTTTTTGAAGTACTTTTACTAATATGAATTTAAAAAAACTATTAATAACAATTTTGAATTGTTTGCAAGAATATTTTAAATAATTCAAATGTGAAGTTTATTTCAAAGAGGCTTTATAAATTTTTATATACTGACTATGAAACAAAAATTCTAAAGATTGATGTTAGTAATAGAAGATAAATGATTAAAATACTATGCTGATGGAAAATTGAGGTTCTATTAATGCAAATTTGATGCTTTTTCACTTCTTTATGCTACTTTAATAAATATAGCAGATAAAATTTTGTTATTTGATGTATTTTTTGAAATAAATGTGAAAATTTATCCAAAAATAATCGTATCTAATCGTAATATTTTAAGAATTGTATTTGCTATATATATATGATTAAACATATATATTCAATACATTTTTTAAAGAGTATTTTACAAGTTGCTATTTTAAAATGTGCCAGTATGTTAACAACTTTCTTGGTAACTGCTTCATTGCATTCCATTGTTCTTTACCTCTGCCCTGTATATTGGTTCCAAGGGCAACTTTTCCAATATAGAGTTTTTTCTTAATGTGTTTGGAATTTGAATTGTCAATTGAATTTTTATTCCTATTTCCTCTATCAATAACAACAATCAACAGTACAACATTTTCCAAATCATTCAGTGGTAAATCAAATGTGAGTACTTCATTAAAAATGGGAAAGCATGATCCTTGACATGAATTTGTTTTTCTCTGCTGGACAACTTTGCCATTTTTTAACATCAAAACAGAAACATATGGAGCTGTAAAAGGAAAAAATTTATATTATCAAAATAGTTTAATTGTTAAATAAGTTTAATAATACAAGTTAATTACTTACCAAACTTTGTTGGATCATCTGTAGTTAATCTCAGATGACATGCTTTGAATATAGTGAAAGTTAAACGCTGTGCTGTTGGCAAATAACTTAATCCAAAACATAATTTTCCATTTACCTTGATTTGCAAAATAAAAAATATTGAATGAAATGAGAATTATTTTAAATGTGATTTTCTTATTTCATTTGATATACTTTATAGTTATATTACTAATTTTATTAATTTTGTAGCATGTTTTCCTTTTTAAAAATGTCATTTACCTCTTTAGGTGCTGTCAAATCAATTGTGTGTTCTTGTATCTGATTATTCTTTAATAAATTACATTCTTTCAAGTAAATTGTACATTCTCCTAATTCTGTATCATTTGCATATTTTTCATGATCATATATTAAAAATTTTGCTGTGCATTTTTTTAAATCTGACTGTTTTAAAGAAGTCACATAATTTTCCATAAAAAGAGGATGCCTTGTTTTCTTTTTAATATTACTTTGAAAAGTACAGAATGGCAAAGAATTTTCTTTTATCCTCATGCATCTGTCTCTGTTGAGATATAACTTTATAATAGTATATGGATTGCAAGCACCTCCATACAATTTTTCAGGTAAATCTTGAGCTTCCTACAAGAATAATTCATAATATGAAAAAAATTATTTCTCAAAAAATAAAGTAATATACTTGTGCATTAAGAATATAATAAACTAAAAAAATAAATTCTAAATCTGAGACATTTTTGCTCTTAAATTTTGGTCATTAGCGATATTTCATATAATATACACATACAATATATTTTAATGTATTGTAATAGTCTTGTAAAGGGTTTTCTTTTAGTAATATGAATTTTTTATTATAATAAATACACATTACTACAAATACAAGTAAATAAACAAAGATTTCACATTACTAAAGTTCAAAATTTTATAAAGCAAAAACAATAAGACTTTTTTAAAAGCATAATTATTTCTTAAATTATATTTACAGATTGAGCATCATGTTATATATCAATGGTGGCCAAATTGTGACTCACGAGCCACATGCGGCTCTTTGGTACCTTCAGTGTGATTCCATACCATGAATTTCAATAGTTTATATGGAGCAAATACTTAATTAAAAAATAATAATATATTTGTAATTTTTTAATTTATTGTAAAAGGTATATGCATCTATACGAAATAAGTGCATGTAAAATATATAATAATTTTTGAAACCACTATTAAGATTACCCGAAAAAACCTGATGTTACTCTCATTGACTCAGAAAGAAACTGATTGTGGCTCTCAACTATTTGAGATTCTCCTATAACTGATGTGACTCTCATTGACTCAGAAAGAAACTGATTGTGGCTCTCAACTATTTGAGATTCTCCTATATAGCTCGTAGTGACACGAAGCTTGGCCACTATATATTGAAAAAAAAATTTAATACTTTGAATAGGAAGTAGAATTAGAATCAAAATCATCTTGTAATATTTTTGATATTACAAGATGATTTTGATTCTTATTCTATTTCATAGATTGATGATCACAGATGATGATAAACATATTTCTCTCTGTGTAATGAATTTTGGTATTCTAATTCATGCTCAAAGTATTTATTTCCAATACATTATACACAAACACATATGAACTTACTTTCATAGATATAACACTGAAAATGCTGTTATATTGAATATTATGAATAACCATCATTATTTCTTTATTACTAGCTTTAATATTTGATTTTATATTGTCCATCCAAGAAAGCCGCACCTAGCTAAGGTGGGTGAGTCCAAACGTGAAAGGGAGAGTCACAGTTGGTATAATGACGGTAATTAATATTATATTAAGTTCTGTTAAAAATACTATTTCCAAGCGCGAAAGGGAGAGTCGCAGTTGGTATAATGATGGTAATTAATATTATATTATATTCTGTTAAAAATACTATTTCCAATGTCAAAACTAATCATTTAGCATTTGACATTACAATAAACTTCCATTCAACTTCAGTTATCTTGCATTTGAAAACATCCGTGTGCAAAGCTGTCATCCCTATTTTGTCACTGGACTTGTTCAGTTAACGCTTGTGTACTTGCGTTGATGGTCGCGGCTAAGCTGGACAGACAGTATTTATTCATTGTTCTTTCATATTTTCAGAATATAATGATCTTACTAAAATTTTTGAAAAATTAGTTTATATCAATTGCTTGCACATTATATCAATTGTTTTATCAATTATATTAGTATATTAAAATTCATATTTTCAGAATAAAATGATCTTGCTAAAATTTTTGAAAAATTGGTTTATATCAATTGCTTGCACATTATATCAATTGTTTTATCAATTATATTAGTATATTACATATACTAATTGAAATTATTAATGTGTTTGATAATAAATAATAATATGAAATAGTTTATTTGTACTAATTTCTCTAAATTGCTGAAGAATTCTTTTAAAAAAATTTTTTGAAATTTGGATTATAAATATTAGCATAATCTATTCTATTATTCTGCTAAAAAGAAAAAACCAATTAAGTGGAATTGACTATATTAATCTCTTTTAGTACCAGGAAAATTTTAAGTAATCTGAACTCTTAACACTATACCTATAGATTTTTATTTTCAGTTAATGTTGTGATTTTTAGTTGGTTCCTAAAATTAAAGTTAAATGGGTTCTGAAATTAAACAAAGACATGCTATAAAATTTGTAAATCAGTATTAATTTTTGTAAATAGAAGGGAAAAAGTTTTTGTTTTATAAAAGTTAGTTGAATGATTATGTAAATGTTAATTGGTATAAGATGGCTGCCAACTGATGGATTTTATTGTAGAAATGTCCTAATGGTGTTTTATTCTTTTTGGATTGTATATGGTAATTTTGTAATAACACATATTAATAAAATATTAATTCAAAAGACTTGTTGGTGAGCCTGGTGATATTAGGATTAGCTTACAGTTATAAACTTTTGTTATCACTATATGAATATTTGGTTGACAATAAGAGTATACTTCCCAAGATTTAGAAGACTACAATACCTACAACATCAAGCAGCACATTGCTTAGTGTAATTATAAGTATTTGGTTGACAATAAGTTGTATACTTCCCATGATTTAGAAGACTACAATACCTACAACATCAAGCAGCACATTGCTTAGTGTAATTATAAAATAGTCCATGTAAAATAGATGATCATTGCCAAGGATTTTTCAAATCTATTGATTAAATTTTATATATGAGGTAAAAAGAAGTGTGTTAAATGTGCTAATCTTCAAAGCTCTACATTTCTTGTTAGTTGTAGACTTGATATCATCCTTGTTTTTTATTGATTTGCTCAGATTAAATAAAACTCCTTTACAGGACTAATGGACACTTTATCCACTGAATTAATGTCTTTAGTCTCTCTATTAAACCTTCCTTAAAAAAATAATGTTGAAAATATAAGTTTTGGTTAAAAATAATGTATTGGACACAACAAAAACATTTCCCTGCACCCCGATGCAGCTTCCTTGTAACATTACTTAGCACCTTTACAATATTGAGAAAATGATAATTTTGGTACCCTCCTTCCTAAAGCACCCCTATACAGTGCATTGTCTGCTTACCAGATTAAGCTGGCCTTGTCCACATGTACTTCAGGCAAAAGGGGACAGTTACTGGTGAGTAGTGAGCAGGTGCCATCGGATAAAAACGAAGTGCTAAAGAGTTACCTGGAGAGTAAATGTAATTCTTATTGCTCATAATGGGCTATATCTCGAAGCTGCGATAAGTTGAATTTGGAGCGCAATAATTGGAATTTTGGTTTCAAATTATAAATTGCAATAATCGAGGTATTCCTGTATTAAAGAAACATTTATTTCTCAGATGAAATGTTTTTGTTGTGTCCAATACATTATTTTTAACCAAAACTTATATTTTCAACATTAGTTATAGTTAAGGAAGGTTTAATAGAGAGACTAAAGACATTAATTCAGTGGATAAAGTGTCCATTAATCCTGTAAAGGAGTTTTATTTAATCTGAGCAGATCAATAAATTGAAAAAAATCACTTATTGTATATGCAGATGACAATACTTGTAGCATTGAAGTGTGATAACTACAGAATCACTTATAATTACACTAAGCAATGTGCTGCTTGATAATTACCTGGAGAGTAAATGTAATTCTGATTGCTCATAATGGGCTATATCTCGAAGCTGCAATAATTTGAATTTGGAGCGCAATAATTGGAATTTTGGTTTCAAATTATAAACCGCAATAATCGAGGTATTCCTGTATTAAAGAAACATTTCTTTCTCAGACGAAATGTTTTTGTTGTGTCCAATACATTATTTTTAACCAAAACTTATATTTTCAACATTAGTTATAGTTAAGGAAGGTTTAATAGAGAGACTAAAGACATTAATTCAGTGGATAAAGTGTCCATTAATCCTGTAAAGGAGTTTTATTTAATCTGAGCAGATCAATAAATTGAAAAAAATCACTTATTGTATATGCAGATGACAATACTTGTAGCATTGAAGTGTGATAACTACAGAATCACTTATAATTACACTAAGCAATGTGCTGCTTGATGTTGTAGGTATTGTAGTCTTCTAAATCTTGGGAAGTATACTCTTATTGTCAACCAAATATTCATATAGTGATAACAAAAGTTTATAACTGTAAGCTAATCCTAATATCACCAGGCTCACCAACAAGTCTTTTGAATTAATATTTTATTAATATGTGTTATTACAAAATTACCATATACAATCCAAAAAGAATAAAACACCATTAGGACATTTCTACAATAAAATCCATCAGTTGGCAGCCATCTTATACCAATTAACATTTACATAATCATTCAACTAACTTTTATAAAACAAAAACTTTTTCCCTTCTATTTACAAAAATTAATACTGATTTACAAATTTTATAGCATGTCTTTGTTTAATTTCAGAACCCATTTAACTTTAATTTTAGGAACCAACTAAAAATCACAACATTAACTGAAAATAAAAATCTATAGGTATAGTGTTAAGAGTTCAGGTTACTTAAAATTTTCCTGGTACTAAAAGAGATTAATATAGTCAATTCCACTTAATTGGGACAGGTTGGGACTAATCCATTTTGGCCCAATTAAGCAGCTGCCCCAATTAAACAAACTAATAATAAATTCTAAAATAAAATATATAATATGTAGGTAAAAAAATAATAATTAGGTACCTATTTTAATGCTTTATTAAAATAGGTACCTAATTATTAGCTTTTTAGCAGTCTCCTCTGACTTCATCTTCAACACTGGGCCACTGATATTCATGCCTCTCCTGCTAACTATAGAAAACCATTGATCTAGTGCTTCTTTGACTTCTGGATCCTTTCCATCACGCTTTCTTTTTGATGTTCCTGGAATTTCTCTCTGTAATGCCCATTCCTCACGCAGTTGATTTTCTTGTTATTGGAGAGGAACTATGGTAGATTTTGGTACACCAGTTGAGCCGCTGCTATTCATGCCTCGCCTGCTAACTATAGAAAACCATTGATCTAATGCTTCTTTGACCATCCTTTCCATCACGCTTTCTTTTTGATGTTCCTGGAATTTCTTTCTGCTTTTCCATCACGCTTTCTTTTGGATGTTCCCAGAATTTCTTTCTGTAATTCATCACACTTTCTTTTGAATGTTCCTGGAATTTTTTTCTGTAATGCCCTTCTTCACGCAGTTGATTTTCTTGTTATTGGAGAGGAACTATGGTAGATTTTGGTACACCAGTTATATCAGCCAGTCTATTGTGGCTTGTATTAAATGGTTGGCTTTTAATTTTATCCAGCAAAGCAATTTTATATATTAAATGGCTGGCTTTTAATTTTATCCAGCAAAACAATTTTACTTGAAAGTGTAACGCATTTCTTGGCATCTTAGCAAAGATTTAAAAATTTTAAATAAAAATCAATGCTGTAAATGAATATCGCTAGATACAGTACATAGTAATGGTAGACTCTTAAGCAGACACATACTTGCCAGATGCACGACGATAGATAACTGATTTGTATCACACTAGTGCTGCCAAATATTAGTGTACATAATGTTGACATATCGAAAAATCCCTAAAATATGTCAAAAATTGCTAAATTCCTTTTCTGCTACTGTCCCAATTAAGCATTTAAATTATACATTAGTTTATTAGTTTGATTTCCATTCTTTGAGATTTGGCCCAAAAAAGCAGCTGTCCCAATTAAGCAGAATCAACTGTATTTGATTTTTATTATTTTTCAGTAATGGAGTGACATGAAATAAAAGCATGATTTAATTGTAAATTTTAATTTTAAGATGTTACAAAGCATTATATCATGCCCTTATGGGTAAAGAAAATTATTTTATAATAAAAAGATATGTTAAAATTCATGTGTTATATCTATGATTAGTTTCTTTTTAATATCCATTCTTATTTTTTTTATTTTTCAGTAATGGAGTGACATGAAATAAAAGCATGATTTAATTGTAAATTTTAATTTTAAGATGTTGCAAAGCATTATATCATGCCCTTATGGGTAAAGAAAAGTATTTTATAATAAAAGGATATGTTAAAATTCATGTGTTATATCTATGATTAGTTTCTTTTTAATATCCATTCTTAAATCATTCACTAATCATAAATTTGTAATTTTTAAATAATTAATTTTTGCTGGCACTGTAATAGTAAAGCAACATTTTCATTGACGTGACATTAAACAAGGACCTATAGGCATTCTATGACTTATGTAAGTAGATCATTCAGCAAAACTTTATGTAAATCAAAACATATATATATATATTGGAGACTACCCTATACAGTACTAAAAGAATAAACACATAAGTTGCATGGGTAAAGCAGTCAGTTATCATCTTGGAGGTTGGATTCAATTCTGACTCTCACACCTTCAGTTTTTCAGAAGAAATCTGGGTTTGGGTCTAATTTATTAATTAAAACTAAACTAATAACTTCATAACACATGTACATATGATACTTTAAATTTTTCTCTTAATTTCATTATTTATTTCTACATTATAGCATTATCTTCTGTGATAACATTAAATTTTTCTCTTAATTTCATTATTTATTTCTACATTATAGCATTATCTTCTGTGATCAGCATATTTTTATTTTTAGTCAGGGAATCTTTACATAAGTATAGATCATTTTAAGTCAGAGATTGCCTATATATGTTATGACTAAAGACCATACAGCAGGCATTGTTGTTAATAAATATATATTTTTTATCATCATCAATATTTTACTTTTTAAAAATATACATTTTTCTCTTGGCTTAATCTTGGGTCTCACAACTATATACTGTATAATATAGAGGAAAGTACTCACAAGTCAGTTTTTTGAAGAAATCCTTGGTTTGGGTCTAATTTATTAATTAAAACTAAACTAATAAGTTCATAACACATGTACAGCTCCGGCCAAAATGTTTGTCACCTCACCGGATACGTTCGGCTTCCTTAAAGTCAGTTTTTAATTTTTTTTATTAAAAACAATTAAAAACTGAGTACTTGTTACGTTTTTATTAAAAACAACATATAGCAATAATTAATTGTTAAATAATTTACTTTTTAATTAATTTTCAATAATACCAATTATTTTATGCTATTAACACTTCTATTTTAAAAGTTTTCTTGACTTTTTTTCTTCTAATTGGATGTTGTAATCATTGTTTATAATGATATTCATTTTAAGCAAATTCTTATTCATTTAGTAAGTAGAACAATGGGAAATGGTTCCATAGTAACTTGTGAATCCTCTGGAAGTGAGGATTTCCCATCTTTATGAATCTTGGATGATGAATTGTAGTCAGAAGACCATATAGAAGATCACAAACTTTAATTCATAATACAGTCAAACCTGTTTTTATGCGGTCCTTTTCTGTGCGGTTTTTTTTTGTGCGCTTGTCAGTTTTTAATTTTTTTTGTTAAAAACAATTAAAAACTGAGTACTTATTATGTTTTTATTAAAAACAACATATAGCAATAATTTATTTGTTAAATAATTTACTTTTTAACTAATTTTCAATAATACCAATTATTTTATGCTATTAACACTTCTATTTTAAAAGTTTTCTTGACTTTTTTTCTTCTAATTGGATGTTGTAATCATTGTTTATAATGATATTCATTTTAAGCAAATTCTTATTCATTTAGTAAGTAGAACAATGGGAAATGGTTCCATAGTAACTTGTGAATCCTCTGGAAGTGAGGATTTCCCATCTTTATGAATCTTGGATGATGAATTGTAGTCAGAAGACCATATAGATGATCACAAACTTTAATTCATAATATACAATAATATAATAAGAGTGACATTTTTCTTCTGAAGAATTTTACTATTTAAAATTTTGAATTTTTTAATTCTAGAATAAGATACTTTTTATTCATTTAGTAAATGCATAAATTTACATATTCTAATTATTCTTATAAAAGTAAAGAAAGCAAAATTTTTAATTATTATTATGCCACTTCAGGCATTTATTGATTCATGATATATTTATTATAAGAAGAAGAAAACGCTTAAATTAAAAGATTGCATTTAATAGTAGTAATATAATAATAACTTAGAAAGAGTTGATTTTATACAAAAATACAATATTATATTGGTTTCAGCCTGAGGGAAAACATTTATTCTCATTTATAATCAATTAAGTGTTTAATATTATTGATTTCTATGTAAAGTTACATTTAAAGTTTTTTTTACAGAATTCAGTAAAGAATGCAAATTTGGTCAATACCAAGTTTGCAAGTATTTTGTTTAGAATTATTCAAATAGATATAATAATAATAATGAAATATAATTTGCATCAGAGTTACATTTAAAGTTTTTTTTAACGGAATTCAGTAAAGAATGCAAATTTGGTCAATACCAAATTTGCAAATATTTTGTTTAGAATTATTCAAATAGATATAATAATAATAATGAAATATAATTTGCATCTTTTATTTTACAAAGATGCATTCACTGAAAACAGTTCATAAAATGAAAATTTGTAAAACAAAAATCTAATTCTTATTAATCTCAATTTAAAAATTTTTAAGTATTTTTAAGTTGTCAAAGTCATTAACATTTAACCGCAAATTAAGTGGTAAAGTTGTCAAAGTCATTAACATTTAACCGCAAATTAATATATTTCCATAGAATTAGAATGTATTAATATTATTATTTTATAATATAATAATTTTGTGAATGTTTTCATCTATTTAGCTTATTTTTTAACTGTTCCTAGAAAATTATGCATTCATAACTTTTATTCAAATTTAAAAAGTTTATAACAAAAAATCTACTCTTGCTAAACCTAGAGACATTGAGTACACTGTATAAACAATACTTGTAATATATATTATTAATTGGATCAATAAATATTTATTATTTCATATATTTGAATATAAAGTTCCGATTATAAAATAAGAATTTTTTGGTGGAATCTCCATTATCTTGAAATAATATAGTAACAGATTAAACAACTACATAATTTTATGCTAAATTTGTCAATAGACCATTTTGTTGTTATAATGTTTAAAATTCCTGTTTACATGTGCAAAAATTTGTATCTCAAAAATACTTATAGCAAAATGAAAATCAAAGCTGATTGTATTTTTTTAAAGATTTTTAAATTTGGCTATAATGGATTTCTTAAATTATCATCATGCTATTTTATATATGACATTATATGAAATTTTTATTTAATATTTTCACAATAATTTATTTATAGTTTCTAAAAAAAACTTTAATTGTTAACTTGTTTACAAAAATTTTGCAGAAGTTATAATTAAAGAAATAATAAGAAATGAATAAATTTTGATATTGTTTATTTAAAAACAAATTAATTATAATCTTTTTTATAATAAATATTATAGTAATTATTAAGATTTATGAATCAAAATAATTCACTTATTTAAAGGATTAAATTGAATCATTTTTTGATGCATTTTACTTGGGAAAAATAAAATCTGCAAACTGTTAGGAAGATTTCTTAATTCTTATGTTAGAGAATATATTGATTTGAAATATTTTGTAATAAATTGGCTCATACTTTTAAACCAATTATTGCAAATGCTATGAATAATTAGATTACAGATATATCTGACTTTAGTCTGTTTCAAGATAAGCTGACAACCGAACCACCAAAGATAGCCTTATATTCATACGTGATTTGTAAATAAATTCGCACCTGCAAACAAACAAACCACACCTCCAGTGTTGTTTTGAGAGGCATAATAATGAATCGTTTATCATGATATAGATATATGGAATATTTATGATGA
>AYEL01078395.1:0-10573 GCA_000484575.1 Olivierus martensii
CCAGGCACAGGGTAAAACTTAATACAAAATAAAATAAAAATAAAAAATGCTACGTATATTTTTTATTCACTGCCCTGTTTCACCTATTCCCATTATTTACGTGTTGAGATGACCTCGTTTAACGCTGTTTCGTTTAGCACTTTGTTTCTTTGGAACATATCCCTCGCGTTAAACGGGGTCTTACTGTATATCTTACAATATTTGAGATAGTGTAAGATATTAGCTGAAATGCTTATAGATGAAGTAAAAAAAAACTGATTACGTGCATTTATTTTAATGTATATGTAAAATTTTCAAAATCGAAAGATTCAGACATCTTGAAAAATGGCAAGCCTTGGAATGGTTTCAGATTAGGTATAACATTTTATGCTTTGTATAATGTGTGTTTAGATGTAAATGATCCTGATTGTTAGCATTCTGAAAATGAAATGCATTTTTATTAAATTCTTTCAAAAAATATCAAATTTGAAGAACTTTTTCTGAAACTTTTTTAAAATTTTTTTAATTTGCTTTTTCCTTTCACTTCAAAAATTGCATAATTGCCACAGTTATGCTAAAACACTATATTTTTTTCTGGCTAAATTGTAGAGGCATATCAGATCATGGAAATCGAAATAAATTAGAAAATAAATAGCTGATGTGAAAATAATTTAAAATAATAATAATAAATCTTGGCTAATAAACTATGATCTCAAATCTAATTATTAAAATTTCTGCTATTGATGTAAGGTTGCCATCATTAAACAGCATTATTCTCTCTTAGTGAATGCATAAGAAACTGCAAAGTATACTTGATCCATTGCCTCAATCCAGAAGCAGGATCAATCCATATTCTGTACATGTCTAAGTCAGTAATAGGATCAAACCACGTTGTAAAAGATGACGATTCTGTCCGCCTATAACAGCAATTGCTATTTAGAGAAAATTTCTGAGAAAGTTTGGGGAAGAAAAAAACAAACAGAAAGAGAAATGGAAGAATGTTTATCCCAAGGAATTGTGATTCTGACGTTTCTGAGAAAGTTTGGGGAAGAAAAAAAACAAACAGAAAGAGAAATGGAAGAATGTTTATCCCAAGGAATTGTGATTCTGACGGAATAACAAGACTGATCAATAAAGTTTGGAATCATCAGGAAGAAACTACTGACTCAGGTATTTATGCAACCCGAGAAAAGATATTCCAATCTCTTTGTCCGTGTTAGGAATAGTCATCTTTCGTTTCTTGATTTTAAGCTAATTTTGGCATAAAATAAATATGGTTTTGTTTTGCGATAGGATTAGTGGAAGTAATTTCTTCTCATATTAATACACACCTACCCATGACCGGATTTTTTTGGCCCCTAAGTTATAACATTTAAAATAAATCCCTTGTGGATACCCTAAGTGTAGCTTGTCGAGCTTATTTATAAATCCACTTCTAAAAATACTAAAAATATCTTATCTAAAAATATTCTGCTTGTTTCCCGGAACACCGTGCCTCCGAATTATCCTGATTTTTCGTAGATCTAAATCTTAATCCCCACACTTATTTTTCTATATCACATAATTTAAAAAGTTTTGCAATTCACTATCCTGATCTTGGAGAGATAATTGACAACCAAATTTCCATCCTTATTTTCCATCAAAAAACAAATTCTTATTAGGAAGATTATAAAATTTTTGGATTTATTTGAAAATAAAAAAAGAAATAAGATTATTAACAAATATTAGACCCGCAGAATGGCTTATTATTTATTAAAATTTTTGATAAAACCATCTTACCCAATCAAATTTTTGATTGGGTAAGACTGTTCTATTTAATTTTCCAGTCAAAATATATGAGAGAGAGAGAAATATATTTTGAAATATATAAAAATGTCTCAATCTATTTTAGTTGATCAAAAAATACGATAAGATTCATTAATAAAAATATCGAATAGAATGATTCCATTTGACAATAAAAATTCCGAAATGCATTTTTAGGGATTGATTGGGTAAGACTGTTCTAATTAATTTTCCAGTCAAAATATATGAGAGAGAGAGAAATATATTTTGAAATATACAAAAATGTCTCAATCTATTTTAGTTGATCAAAAAATACGATCAGATTCATTAATAAAATATCGAATAGAATGATTCCATTTGACAATAAAAATTCCGAAATGCATTTTTAGGGATCATAAAAATATTTATTTGTCAAGATGGAGACATTTTCTAAAATTCAAAGGAAAATTAATAGAGTTAATAATAATAATATATGTACAGTAAAAATACAGTTTTAGGTATTTAATGACAATACATAAGACAATAATAATCGATTAAATATTTACAATGAATATTGCGATCTAAAACAAGATCCTCAGCGTATATTCTAGTTGTAAGAAAATCTCTCAGGATTGCACACTAGTAATGATATATATACAGTAGTAGTGATATTTAAACATAGGATCCTTCAGTATTACAGATATTATACTGTAGTTAATTAAGATCCCTCAGAATACTGAGGGATCCTGTACAGAAGGATCAATATACATAATGAATATTGTGTTTAACATACGATCCTTTAACAGAAAATGGAAGATTAAAAATAAATGTAAAAAAATAATTTGGACAAATTCTATACAGATACTCCTCACTTAACGACCTACCTGTTTAACGACTGCTCGAACTTACATCTGAGTTTATTGTAGTATTTATACAATATTATTTATTGTAGATCTCTCATTATCATATACAGGAAAACCTGTGCTGGTGGCCACCTGAACTAGGTGGCAACCTGCAAGCGGTGGCCATCTTAATCCGCCCAAATATATTGCGGGATTTTTAAATTGTAAAATGGCCATCTGTGTTCCGTGACCATGACCAGTGATATTTAATTTCTCCATCTTGTGTGCAACATCTGCTAGGTGGCCAGCAAATTGTGTTTTGATCAGAAATGCCAGATGGGCTCTAGATCTTCTATCAGCTGAGCATTCTAAAGTGAAAAACATCCCGAAAAGAGACATTAATTACTGATTTCTCTCCTTAGATTTAATTAACAATGTGAAACTGTGTCATAAACTTTGATGTTTAATAAAGAAATTTGTAGCTAACTGTGTCTGGTAGCCAACCTTTGCTTGGTGGCCACAATCTCAGCCGCCGAAAGTTGGCCACCTAGCACAGGTTTTCCTGTAGTACCTGTGAGATCTTGCGAGGAAAAAAATGCATTTATATATACATAAAATATGTTCTTATGTCTAAATCTATAATCCTCATTTTCTCCTCAACGTCGTTATTAAATTTTTTGACCCGTGTTACTACTTGATAGGCAGTATCACGTGTCAAATGATACAGCAAACATAAATTGGTGTATACAGAGAAAAGTGTAACAATATTTAAAAATAAATTTATATGTAATATTTGTGTTTATTAAGAATAGTGATTATTTATTTAAAACAATGCATTCACATCTAAAACTATAACAATATTTTTTATATAAAATTTGTATAAGAAATTTTTCTACGCCAGAAAAACTAGTTTTCGTTACAGTATTTACTACTAATATCAATGTCATACTAAAATTATGTTGGTCATGTTGATTCTGCCGAGATCTGTGTCTAAATTATAAATCGTATGAATAATTCGCAAACTTTAGAATTTATTTACATGAACAGTATCGAAACAATTACATATTCAGTTACTATAAACTTTCCTTGACTTTTGCGCGTCATGTGTCTGAATATTTTTATTTTTGTTCGTGTAATTGATATCTTCACGAAGAAAGAACGAACAAAATCACACGTATTTATTTATTTATATACATATATCAATGGAATATAAATTAGCATCAGTTTTAGATGATGCAACATGTCGAAAAATATGCGCAACACTATCAACAGTAGAAAAACGAATGTATACAGCAAAAAATCATTACCGTTAACGATAAAATTATGTATAAAATAACATGAAATTGTTACTTTTTTATGATAAAACCGACTATTACATAATTGTAACAATTCTTGTTGATGATCAACAGAGATGGGATTAAAATCTTATAGATAATTTATCCAGTCTCCTACATCGATAAGAAATTTGTATAGCAGATACTGCCTATCTAGAAAAATATTAATGTTATATAAACAGTTTATATTCAGATTATCACTCGTATAGGATCATGTGCCTGTTTACAGTTTACCACGACACACTTAACGAATGCAAAATAACAGAATAAAGAACGAAGCATTACTTTAATTAACAAAAAAAATTATTTTCGATCACACACAGACATGTTAAAATAATTAAATTTTAACAAGTGTATGTTTTGCTGTTTATGATGTAAAAAAAATTTTTTTTTCTATTCAAGAAAAACTAATGCATGCTTATCATGCTTCCATCTGTTGGAAGTTTGTAATCTTTATTTACGTTTCTATAAATTTAAACTTTGTAAAAAGTTTTTATTAATATTATTAATGTTTAATAATTTTATATCATTTAAATAAAATTAATAAATTACTACTTAACGATAATAAATCGCGGTAATCGGGTCTGGTATGAAGCAATACTTTGACCTTGTGTCATCAGATACCAGTCTGGTCACTTAAGTTTTATTGGATGAAAGGAAATTACTAAAAAGATAAGAAGTCTGGGAATTTCTTCAATTAGTTAGAAATTTTGCTCCAAACAGACATGGAAGAGGTCACAGATCTCAAAAAGTTTTGCACCGTACCGCAAACCGAAGATGGAGTAAGTATATCAGAATAATTACATATTATGTTAGTTTATAAGTCCGAATTTAATTTTTATTATCTTTCTTTATGATAATCACTGTAAAAATTTATTTTTAATACATCAAAACAACCTTCACTTGTTGTTAAGCCAGCAAAATGCGCGAAATTTACCCAAATATTTTCCCTTTTAATGGGATTTTAAACTAAATTTTGTTGTTGTTATAAAAAACAACAACAAAATTTACTTTAAAATCCCATTAAATTAAAGGAAACTGCCATTTATCGTATTTATTATCGTCGTGCCAGTAATTTTGAAACATAGTTACTTAATTGAGTTTCGCATATCCGCTCTATTATTAAGCTATTATATGTTACAAATTATAGTTAATATTTTTTATCCACATCTACGTCTTCTTGCCGAGATTAATATACAAAAAATTTGATTTGCAAAACTCTAAATTGCATACCTAATGCAGTTTACGAGTTCCATTAATTAATGCATACTTAATAAGTAGGTCGATTTTTCTTTGGCATTGACATTCAAATGCATGTTTTCATTAACTGTGCCGGTTTAATTATGCAATTGTTGATTTATATTACTTAAAAATTAAAATAATCATAACATTGCGTAATAAAATTAAACGTAATTCGAAAGAAAATGTCAAATTAATTTCCTGATGTGCAATTGTTAAATGATATGAAATTGGATGACTAACAAATCGAAGTAGCACGTCCTTGTTAAGTGTAAATATATATATATAAAAAGCTGTTTAAAAACCCAGTAAGTATTTATTTCTTTTTAATACACGAGCAAATTTAAATTTTTAAAAAATTTTTTCAGATTTCGTTTAATTCCGGAGATACATACGTTATGGAAGAAGAAGCGAAAGGTAATAATGGCGTTTGCGTCATTTTCTCTCTAAAAGAAGAAGTTGGTGCTTTAGCCGAAGCATTGAAAGTTTTTAAAGTAAGAAACTAAAATTTGTGCTTTATTATTATATTTAATTAATATGCTATTCTGGTATTTTATGTCTACGATGAAACTTGGCATTTATAAGTAGGGCAAGGTCGTAATTTGTTAACAATAGCTGTCGATCTTGAACAGTTGTTCGTTTGTTAAAAAACGATCGTCCAATTTCTACAACCTATTGCATCAGATCTGAAATTTCTTTCAATATGAGTATCACAATCATATTTTCAGACGATTATATATCATAACAAAACGATTTATGGCCATTTCTCATATTGCATTGTGGATAGAATTCAAATTATAACTATTTCTATGGTTAAATTACTATTGCATCAAGTAAAAAAGTGTTTTCTCCATGTCAACGTTGGTTCGCATAAATAATTACAGTATTATATTTTAATGCAATTTGTTTCCCAAGCTAAAATGTAGATTTGCTTTTCAAATGCAATAAATAATGATGCTAGCATTATTGATATAATTTTTTAATTATGAAATATTCTAACACATTGTTCGTCATTGTTGATAATAATGGTTGAAATAGTGAAAAAAAATTTAAAAAATAACACAAGTAATATTTAGAATTCAGCCAGTGAATCACTCTTTTAATTTAATGAATTTTATTAATATTGTGTTAACTTAGCCAAAGAAACAAAGATATAAATACAAGAATTAATATAAAATTATCAAAGTTTACAGGATGACGCAACTATTTTGGCAATCTACATATACAGTATGTATTGTTATTATATTCAAGTGTTTATGTAAATATTGTTAAATTTACATAAGCAGTTAAACTCAACACTTAAATGTGTAATTAGCAATTGAAAAATAAAAATAACACAAATAATACTTAGAATTCAGCCAGTGAATCGCTCTTTTAATTTAATGAATTTTATTAATATTGTGTTAACTTAGCCAAAGAAACAAAGATATAAATACAAGAATTAATATAAAATTATCAAAGTTTACAGGATGACGCAACTATTTTGGCAATCTACATATACAGTATGTATTGTTATTATATTCAAGTGTTTATGTAAATATTGTTAAATTTACATAAGCAGTTAAACTCAACACTTAAATGTGTAATTAGCAATTGAAAAAGGAGATATACCCTTAAAATAATGCAAATTATTCATAAATATTTTGCTTTTCTTCTCGTTACTTATTTTTTTAAATATTAAACTACGTATTTTTTACTTTGTTATGGAGATAATTGAACATATTTTCTACTATTGTTTCTTATTGAAATAAATCTTAGAAAGTGGCTTCATTCCATCGAGATGGCACATAGTTAATATTATTCATTATCCCATGTATTATTCCCATTTTTAGACAGAATATATTTATTAATCAGCCCAAATCTTACAGAATAATTTCAACAATTAATTATCTATTCAGAATTTTTAAGAGTGTTGTTTTGAAATATTTATAATCTGCTGATAAGAATAATATATTTCCTAATCAGCACTATGCCCTTAAAAGTTACTCTACTATTACTAACGATTCAGTTTCAAGATGTCATCTACAAAAATTTCGAAAACAGTATATACACGTATAGAGCTTACTTGGATTTGACAGCATAAACATTTTAATGTTAGATATACAGATCTTAGACAACTGGATAACTCAAAACGACCTATCTATAAATGTTTCTAAAACTATTCGTGAGATACCGAAATATTACTCGTACATAGCGTATGATTAGTGGAAAAACTTAATTCAAGAACAAATCTGATTTGGCGTAGCTTTGAAAATCATTACTGGTGATCAGATACGCAGAACATGGATAAATGCGATTATGCTAGGAATAATCAATTATTCAATAATTATTTATTCATCGGCGGCGTTTTCGTATTTACAAAGATTAATTCATTAATATGAGACTACAGTTAAATATATCAAGAACATCATTTCTAGTCAACGAATTGTAATAACTGCTGCATTCTCATTTCTCCTACTTTTAACCCTTCGATAAGATGCAGTAGTTACTGTTGGAGAGAAAGATCAGGGAGTACTGAGGTTTAGTCCTTTGAAGATAGAGTTCAAGGAGATAGCTCCTTACCCCATCTTCGAAGGTACAGTATCTTCTACTGTTTATCCCTCACTATCTCCACAACCCCATCTTCGAAGGACTAAACCTCAGAGTTTGGCCCTGTTCTTTCTCTCCAAGAGTAATTGCTGCATCTTTCGAAGATAAAATTGATAGGCGGGATATTAAAATGATTAATAAATTCATATCAGGAGATCTAACGAATAGGCTAACTATTTTAATTTTAATGTTCCGAAAAAATTACATGTATTTTACGAATTTATACATATCTATCAATCAATTAAATACAATAGGTCGTTTTTTATTTGAGTAGCAAAAAACTGGAACCAACAATAGTCTTTAAACTGTTTGTGTTCTTTTGTAAGTTTCCTGTTTTGTATTACTTTTCATGTTCTTTGGGGTTGCCTGTGATATCTTTTGTATACACTAGATGAATAAAGAATTATTATTAATATGCCTTGACAGAAAGAAGAGGAAAAAAATAAGAAAACACAAATGCTGCATGTGTTTTCCTAATGCATTAATCAAAATTAACATAAAATTAATGCAAAACAAACTTACATAAACATAAACGAGTACAATAATGCATTTTTGTATGCTGTTTCTCCCATTAATTTTTAAAGAATTGTATGAGATATAAACTTAATTGATAATATAATAAATGTTATAAAGGTAGCATTTGTCTTCAAGGAAATTATGTGTTTTTTATAGAATCTACTTTCGTATTTTTTCAAATTAGCAAAAGCTACTAAGATCTTATAGATTAACAATAATTGTTATTTTCTGCTTTTCTATTCATTAATTATTAGTGATAAAATTAATTTCTTTTTGTTACTAATTCGTTCTGTTTTAAATCAAATGGGAAAAAATTAAAAAAAAACTAATTATTAATTTATTCAATTCTAGGAATACAAAGTGAATCTGTACCATATAGAATCACGATCGTCGAAAAGACTCGCTGATCAATATGAATTTATTGTAGAATGTGAAAATACTGGAGATGCAACGAAAGCATTGGATTCACTTCGCAAAAGTTCTCAATACATGCAAGTGATCGCCAGAGAGCAGATGGAAAATAATAGTGAGTACATGTAGACAATGATTCCATTTTGAAATTCAATTAAATTATGAATTATATAAATAGAAAGAAATTTTATGAAATTTTTAGCAATTTTTTCAATATATAATTTTTATTTTAGATACCGTACCTTGGTTTCCTGGTAAAATAGCTGATTTGGATCGTTTTGCTAATCACATTTTATCATACGGTTCCGAACTAGATGCAGATCATCCTGTAAGTAATCTAATAAATTCAAGAAATAATTATAATAATAATATGCAAAAGTTTTCTTTTCGATAATTTTTACTTTCTGTAGGGATTTAAAGATGCTACTTATAGAGCAAGAAGAAAATATTTTGCCGATATAGCTTATTATTATCGACAGTAAGTTGTAATTTTTGCTACATTTTATCACTAAAACTTCTGTTACACATTTGGTCTAGTGATGTATACTTTATTCATCTTTGTTTTTCAGTGGCCAACCAATTCCTAAAGTCGAATACACGCCTGATGAAATTGAAACATGGTAAGATCAAGGAAATTTCGTGTAAAAATTGTTCTATTTTAGGTGCTGATAATAATTTTCTTATAGGGGAACCGTTTTTAGAGAGGTGACCAAACTATATCCTACTCATGCCTGTCGAGAACATAACCATATTTTTCGTCTAATGATAGAAAATTGCGGATATCGAGAAGATAATATTCCTCAATTAGAAGATGTTTCTAATTTTCTGAAAGGTTAGAACTGAATTGAGATATTTAAATTTTTAAAATAGAATATAAACAATTTTTCATGTTTTAAAAATATAAATAATACATCAAATGATGATCACTTTACTGTGTATTTCTGATAGTGAATAGCAATGAATGGAACCAGGAATGATAGTGTTTAAATAAAAAAATGATTAAATAATCACTATCATTTAATATTTTCAATATTTTTGTGCGCTTTATTTGATAACTACAACTATTGAGTAAAATTCCTCAAATAATTATAGAAGTTTTAAAGAAAAATTTTTCTTTAGTTTATATCAAGTTCTTATTTAGAAATCAATTCTGTCTTGTGGCTACGATGTTGCTAATAATGTGAATTCTTGTGTGTGTTCAATGAATGATATTACATAAAACATGTTTACAGAAATATGCCTCTTTCTTTAGTTTATATCAAATTCTTATTTGGAAATCAATTCTGTCTTGTGGCTACGATGTTGCTAATAATATGAATTCTTGTGTGTGTTCAATGAATGATATTACATAAAACATGTTTACAGAAATATGCCTGATTTAGGCATTAAAAGGAGTAGGCATCATACTACAATAAGATTGCTCATCTTCCTATAATGGGAACATGAGCAATTGTCCTATAATTAGATATTAGCAAATTAATTTTACACTTGTAGTATTTATTAAAATGGATTCTGAATATTTATTCATGGCTACAAAAATTCAAAACAAACAGTTCTGAAAAGAATAATCCCTATTTTCTGAATGTATCTTTTATTTTGGAATTATTAATGATAAACAATTAAAATACTTGTATATATTATCAAAATAATCTCCCATGACATAATCTTATTTGCTGAAAATCTATTGAACAGTTTTACAGTTATTACAGAAAAACAAAGAGGTGATTGTATGCCCTCTATTTTTAAATGGCAGAAACTGGAGAATTAAATAATGCTGTTTTAAGTTTATTAATGATAGAATATGATGTGCTAAATTTTATGAAATATATTAACTTCAACAGTTATTAGTGGATAATAATCAAACAGAAAGACATATTGTGATTAGTTTTTAGTCTTTTTTTT
>AYEL01078397.1:0-73427 GCA_000484575.1 Olivierus martensii
GGCCTACCTGTATAATAAAATTTATTTTTCTGTAAAAATGTAAATTTACAGAAAGATCGTGGATAATCTTTTTCTGTAAACTCTATGAATTCGAGAGTGTGGATGATCTGATGCACTTTGGGAACCCGTGGTCTATGACAAAGAGCTGACTACTTTGTCAGCTCTCTATCATAGACAAAAATGTCGAGACTTTTTGCACTCTGGTCATGTGCCATTTTAGCACCATACTGTGCAATTGCCAGCACAGTAGTTTTTATGCTGTCCTTATAGGTTAATTTAGAGTTTGCTATAGTGGGAACTGGAACCAGTACTCAGTCCATGGCATGCAATATTAAATTACAATTCAAGAACACTGTTTTAGTTTTATATACAACCAGAAAAAGTGCTACAATCGTATTTTTTGTGCTTGCAACATGGAAGATTTTAAAAATAATTTACATGTAAATTTTTGGATTTGGAGAAAGAACAATTTTAAAGAAATTACAAATAAAGCTATTTATGTGAGAAGAGATTTTCAACAATGTTATAAAAAACAAATTAATACTTGAGCCTAATTTATGCTTAAAACTAAGTAACATAGAACCTGATATTAAAAAATTGTGTTTTCACAAAACAAGCTTAAGATTCTCATTACTTTTAATTAAAAATTTTGATTGTTTTTTATATAGTTTTTGTTATGTAATAATTTTGGAAATGATAATGATTATCATTATCATTATGATGATGATGATGATAACCCCTCCTGAATCCTGCTAAGCTGCCTCAAAGTGGTGGAGGGGTGTACGTGGGCAGAATAGGCGATGCAAGTCAAATCCTTTTCTGGTAGGGTCACCCTGGGCTAGAAGGCTATTCCACTATGCTGAACTAAATGCTAGCAGAGCTTGTATCATAGTAAACTAGAAAAAAAAAAACACCAGCTTGGTGGTGTTTTTTTTTTTTCTAGTTTACTATGATACAAAGCAGAAAACGAAAGCACACTGGCTCGGACGTCACCCGGGTTAACAAGGTCTGCGTCTGTGAGTTAGGCAGAGGCTCACATTCAGAAAGTTTACTACAG
Source organism: Olivierus martensii (assembly GCA_000484575.1). Taxonomy (NCBI): domain Eukaryota; kingdom Metazoa; phylum Arthropoda; class Arachnida; order Scorpiones; family Buthidae; genus Olivierus; species Olivierus martensii. The sequence continues at coordinate 1,058 of AYEL01078397.1, forward strand.
TCTCCCTTGGCTACTGGTGGCGAAAGCAGCACCAACCCAAGTCAAGCTACTGCAATAAGAATACCCACAATAGGAAATGGGTCACCACATCAGAGCCCAACCAGCCAAAGTGTTTCCCTGGAAACTCAACCAGAGACCACCAAGGCTGGAAAACCACGCCAACGCATGAAATGGACAACTGACATGAACAAATTCATCATGCGTACATACTACACAATTACAAAATTTAGAAACTGACATTATAGGGTACAGAAGGGAACTGTGACAAATTCACATGCAGATACCCAAACATCACAGTTACAGAACAATGCATAGCAGATCAAAGAAGAACTATCATTCACAGAAACCTTATACCACACAGTACATTAGAAAGCATTAAAACTCAGGTAGCACAACAAATATCACAACATGAAACAGATTCACACGCACAAACAGAACACAAAGTGGAACAGACATAAGAAATAACATACATTGACAACAACACACAGCCCATCAACAACACTAACGCTGACCTAATAACTAAACTCACTGATACACTCCAGGAAACATTAACCAAATTCACAGGTACAGATCCCACGCAATGTCCACGCATTCCTAAACTTCACAACTCTTTCTTTTAGAATTCATATTAAAGTTTATAATGCATTGAGTGATCAAAGACATTTTTGAATATGATAAATAAAACTTAAAATATATAAATGTTGTATTGATACATTGAACTTACTTTTTAAATAGCTTTGAATATTTACATATCTCCAGTAATTAAATTCAGAATATTTTCTTCCTTAGCTTCTTCATCCTACAAAAGATTATTTATCTTAATTCCATAAAAATATTATACAAAATTTATATGAACCTTATTTTCAAATATTTATATATTCTATAATAGAATATCCATCAACAAAAGTCATCTTAATAAACAATGGATTGCCATGGAGTGGCTTGTGGGGCATCAACCCCTCTAAATAAAAGAGGAAGAAATATCAGCAAAATATGCAATTAAAACTGTTTGGCCGGTAGTTTAACAACTTAGAAACTATCTTCAGTAACTTGGAATAATTGACTGACTGTTAGGAAGAAGAAAAATCTTGATTCTACTTTTATAAAACCCAGTTAACATTTTAAAGGCCAAGCATATGATTCTGATATCCAATTGTAAACTGATGTTTAGTGATGTTTCTCATCATTTTACAAAAATAGTTCTACAATACTTACTCAATGGTTGCATGTATAATTATGTTGCATTTTGTTCAAAATATATAGATTTTATGTTACAGGTAGTCTTCAACTTATGACACAGTTCAGTTCCAAAAATTTATGGATTTTTCATTACTAATGTTTACTAGGGCACTATATATTATCTTAATAAGCATAAAGAATACAAAACTATAAGAATCAGATACAAAAATGGATACTTTCCATATATCAGATCATTAGGTCAGGGAATTGAACCCAGGTCAATAGCATTAGCTAATAGCAGAATTTATTGATGACATCATAATTATAAGTTGGTTGTAAGCCAAGAAGTACTTGTATATAGTGTTATATAAACAATTATGATGATATTATTCATTGATTTATAATTAATTATAAATAAAAAGAAGCCAGCAAATAATTACTGTATATGTAAAAAGATAAGCTCTATTTCAAAGTGGAAAAATAATTTATTAAAGTTTATTGGAGAAGTACTTTCAACTTCACAAAATCATCTTCAGCATTTAGAGCTTATCTTTTTACATATACAGTCATTTCTATAAGTGGAAGATTATATACATTATTTATCAAGTAATTATCCTAAAATGGTATAACAATAAATAAATAAATAAGCCTTATTTCGAAGTGGAAAAAAAGAGATATAATAATTTATTATCTCTTTTTTTCCACTTCGAAGAATTCATATTAAAGTTTATAATGCATTGAGTGATCAAAGACATTTTTGAATATGATAAATAAAACTTAAAATATATAAATGTTGTATTGATACATTGAACTTACTTTTTAAATAGCTTTGAATATTTACATATCTCCAGTAATTAAATTCAGAATATTTTCTTCCTTAGCTTCTTCATCCTACAAAAGATTATTTATCTTAATTCCATAAAAATATTATACAAAATTTATATGAACCTTATTTTCAAATATTTATATATTCTATAATAGAATATCCATCAACAAAAGTCATCTTAATAAACAATGGATTGCCATGGAGTGGCTTGTGGGGCATCAACCCCTCTAAATAAAAGAGGAAGAAATATCAGCAAAATATGCAATTAAAACTGTTTGGCCGGTAGTTTAACAACTTAGAAACTATCTTCAGTAACTTGGAATAATTGACTGACTGTTAGGAAGAAGAAAAATCTTGATTCTACTTTTATAAAACCCAGTTAACATTTTAAAGGCCAAGCATATGATTCTGATATCCAATTGTAAACTGATGTTTAGTGATGTTTCTCATCATTTTACAAAAATAGTTCTACAATACTTACTCAATGGTTGCATGTATAATTATGTTGCATTTTGTTCAAAATATATAGATTTTATGTTACAGGTAGTCTTCAACTTATGACACAGTTCAGTTCCAAAAATTTATGGATTTTTCATTACTAATGTTTACTAGGGCACTATATATTATCTTAATAAGCATAAAGAATACAAAACTATAAGAATCAGATACAAAAATGGATACTTTCCATATATCAGATCATTAGGTCAGGGAATTGAACCCAGGTCAATAGCATTAGCTAATAGCAGAATTTATTGATGACATCATAATTATAAGTTGGTTGTAAGCCAAGAAGTACTTGTATATAGTGTTATATAAACAATTATGATGATATTATTCATTGATTTATAATTAATTATAAATAAAAAGAAGCCAGCAAATAATTACTGTATATGTAAAAAGATAAGCTCTATTTCAAAGTGGAAAAATAATTTATTAAAGTTTATTGGAGAAGTACTTTCAACTTCACAAAATCATCTTCAGCATTTAGAGCTTATCTTTTTACATATACAGTCATTTCTATAAGTGGAAGATTATATACATTATTTATCAAGTAATTATCCTAAAATGGTATAACAATAAATAAATAAATAAGCCTTATTTCGAAGTGGAAAAAAGGAGATATAATAATTTATTATCTCTTTTTTTCCACTTCGAAATAAGTCTTATTTATTTATTTATTTATTTATTTATTTATTTATTTATTTATTTATTGTTATACCATTAATACAAGTGGAAGTTTATTTATACATTACCCTAAAATTTTTAAAATTCAAATTTTTTGAAATCCAAATTCAATCACAAAAGCTCCAAAGTAAGAAAATATATTTATTCAACAAAAACATCTAATTTATAACTATTAACGTATATGTTATAAGTTTCAGCATAAATGCACCCTCACTAGTATAGGATTCACATAGAACAGTTATTCTATGTGAATCCTATAATGGTAAGAGCATATTTAATTCTAATTTTGTTTTAGTACAGTGTGTAACTTAATCATTTATTATATGCATATTTCAATTTTAATTTTCAAAATTTTATTGTTAAACATACAAGGTTGTAAACATTACAGTGATTATGAATTTCATAATTTCACAACTTTTAAACACAACAGGATATTTCAATTGATTATTTTAAAATTCAAAAGAAATTTTTATTTATTTAAATTCCTAATTTTCTGTAAAAATTAATGAAATTGATAAATTATTTGGTGCAATCTTTGAATGCCCTTTTAAATGAAATAAGCAATAGAATTTTATATAGAACTTCAATCAATTTTTCAATCAATCTAATAACCAAGATTAAGTTGTTGTGAGTAAAATAAATTACAAATCATCATTCAGATAGATTTTTCACAAATGCAATTGTAATTTTTTTATTTCTATTCACTCTCATTTATATCCCTGGAAATAAATAGCAAGAAGAAATAAGGAAAAAGAAGTCTCTCTTTCTAATAAGATATATATAATTAATATTATCCCCACAGTTTGTGGATGATAAAAAATGTTTTACAGTTGTTAGATATCTATATTTATTTTTCTTAAGAATTTGATATATTCACTTTCCAAAGCATTCTTCTAAATTAAGGATTAACGACAAACTATTTCTTATAATACAGTTTATATAGAAAACAATCATATAATATAACTGATGTATGGAGGCAATGAAGTAATAGTGACTTAAAATTGAGAATAGAAAGGCAACCTTTTCAACAGGACAGTAATAGTGAGAGTCTATAAAAGAAATGCCCTAATGAACAAATCTGAATCTATGGAAACCCTTCCCTATCTGGTCCTCTTCTAATAATCTCTGTGAAAGATCTTTACAGAGAAATTTGACAAAATTTCTTCACTTTTAGAGATCTAATGACCACAAATACATAGGGGCCATTTTGGCCTGCTTCAGAAAAAATTCAGTCTTTTGCTCTTTTCTCCAAGTCCAACATCTCACTCTCCTTGTCAATCATGTTGCTCCTGTATCAAGTTCTTCTGCATCTGTTCCTTCTGCATAAAGATTTTCTTCTCAATTGAACAGTATAGTAGTAAATAAAGAGAAAAACAAGACAATTAAACAAAATGATGTAAATGAACCAATTATCTTGTTTACAAAAACAAGAACACAAAAGCCATGATCCTTTTTTAGACAAATTACTAAATTTATGATGAGGTATGAGAATCCCATCTGTATAACTTCTTTTATCTAATTCAAATCCAAATATTAAAATTAGGATTAAATTTTTTAATTCTGTGAATACATAATTTCCTAATTTGAAGAGATTTTGGATTAAACTGAATGGCTAAATTTTTGTTTAATGCAGAAGTTAAAATCTAAAAATTGTTTAACTTCTATAGTTATGAAATATTTTTGAATAACTAATTTACATATGTAAAAAACAGAAGAATATAAAATTCTCAACCTATTTGTACTATTTAATTTACTAATAAATTCTTCTTAAGCTATCTTAATTTCAAAATTTACATTATTTGCAATTGATTTGTTATAAAATATTATTTTAACCATAATATATGTTTTTATAAAATGTTATAAGGAATATTAACAAACCTCATTCATATTATCTTCAGTTGTAGTAAATCCTAATTGTACACCATTGCAATTTGAATTGATTTCATCTTCTAAATATTCTAACTGTTGAGTAACTAATTTAGGTTGTTGCATTGATTGTAATACTTCTAAATCTTTCCTCAAAATTTCTTCCATATTTGTAGGTTCAATTTGATAACGAAAAATAGTATTTGCATCCATTTTTACTCCTTCCATCCAAGGTGGTTCATGTCGAACTAAACATGGTGATTTAATAATCTCCTCTTTAGAATCCAACTCCATATCCTGAACAATTTTATAATTTTTGAAAACAGTTATAACTGGAAGAGCATAGTACAGTTCTTTTCAAATTATAACTATTTAAAAAATTACGTTACCTCAGCATGATCAGATGGAGAATGACTACTTAAATCATCAGATTTCAATAGGGAGGATATAAATGATAATGTTGTATCTTCCTGATCCTTATCACCTTCATTCTCAACCTGCTGTTCAGCATTTTTATGGAGTGATTCTTCTTTAACTATTTTTGTATTTTCAGTCTGAAAACCATATATACATCATTAAAATTATATGATTATTATTTTATAATTAATAGATAACATTATTAAGATTAATAATATAACAATAAATCTAATCTGATATTAATCTAATTACTCTATAGCTTAAAAATAAAATATATTTATTTATTATTTACTTTTCATATTAATTCTTTATATCATTTATTCTTGATTCAACTAATATTTAAAATTTTTAAATATTAATTCCAATAATAATAATAATCTTAAATACAGCATAAGTCAATCCATACAAACAAGATTAAAAATTGTTTAAAATGGTTACATTTATATATAACTATTTTTTAAATATTTTTGTGTGAATTGACTTGTACTGGATTGTTTGTTGTGCAAACACACAAATTTTCAAGTCAAACTTTACAATAAACTCAAGTTTTCCAATCAAGTTCAAGTTTTATCTTTAATGATATTTTTAATGACAATAAAAATTGAATTTACCCAAACAGCTCCTTCACAATATAAGGAAAAGTCACTGTATTTGATTCTGTTTCTATGTTTTTATATAAAATTTTATGAACTTAATTTACTAATAAATTCATTCTTTTTGATGATTTTATGTTATCATTAACCATATAGCATTTTTATGATAAATATTGAGTAGGTCAATTCAATATTTATGATTTTGATCAATAGAATAAAATAGCCTGAAAGATCTTTTTGATTCAAATATTCTTAATTTTTATTAAATATAAAAAAAACAATAATAAAATAATATATACTTCTATAATAGCAAATTTTATTATAAGTGCAATTTCTAACCACAGGAAAAAGTTAAATTTTCTAACATCTGCAATTTTAATGTTAGATTGTAAAGTACCAGATTATATTGCAGTTGGAAATTTTCAAGTGATTTGAGTTTTAAACAGTTTGTACATCTCTAATTTATATCATATTATATATAATCATTAACTCCTTATATTTTAGCAAAAAAATTCATAATAATAATTGTTTATGCAATTAAATTGTATTTCTCATAAAATTTAAAAGCATAAAAATGCAATTTAATTGCATAAACAATTATTATTATGAATTTTTTTTGCTAAAATATAAGAAGTTAATGATTATATACAATACGATATAAATTAGAGATGTACAAACTGTTTAAAACTCAAATCACTTGAAAATTTCTAACTGCAGTATAATCAGTATAAAAACCTTATAAATAAGTTTCTTGCACATTGTACAAATGGATTTGGTTTTTGTAATGAAATACAATGATAGAAATATTTTGCTTTGATTTTTAAATAACAATATATCCAACTCTATAAAAGATATTCTTTATAAAATGTAAAAATTATGTTGATTATGGCATAATTTTTCATTATTTTTGCCTTTATAATTAGAAATATTTTGAATACTTAAAACTTATTAAATATAAAAAATTAACATATAATATTGCTATACAAAGATTTGTAAGTCAACAATATAAATGAAAAAGCATATTCTATGATCAAAAATAATTATAAGATATCTCATGACCATGGGTCCAGAAAGGCTTTATTACAGAATTATCATAGAAAAATATTTGTCAGGAATGGTTGACATAGGAGGCAATCTTTATATATATGCCATGTTTTTTCCAAAAAAGTGTATCATACTGAATATTAAATAAAAAGTCTTTTTCTTTAATATTCAATGGTGGTATAACACTTCTTCAGAAAAATATAGCCTATATCTAAAGATTGCCTCTGTCAACCATTCCTGCACAAACATTTTTCTATGATAACTCTGTAATAAAGCCTTTCTGGACCTTATGCTCTTAAAAGATCTTATACTTATTTTTGATCATAGCATATGCTTGTTCATTTATACCATCACTCTACATAAAATTTCCCAAGACGTAATATTTCTTTTGGAATAAAGAAATTATGATAAAATTCTTATTTAGAAGAAATGTTACATATATATGAAAAAATACTAGGCAAAAACTGGAATATTTAAAGAAAATAAGAAGAAAAAAATTGTTTATAAATGTAGAAACATTTTTTTAATATTTTACAGTACATTTTAGAAGAAATGAGATTATATTATTGCTAAGTTCTTTCAGAAAAATTATATGGACCAGTAGATATCTTTATTTATTGGAGCCAATAACTGTTCCTTCCAGGAAAAAATTTGGTTCTTCTAATTTGTTTCCCTTGAAAATATAAAATGAAATATTTAATATATTATTAATTAATATTTTTAAAACATATTATTCAAAAACACTGTCTATATATATAGTATATACATGGTTGTATATTGAGATAAATTAGTTTGGGAAAGATTTTATCATTTACTTTCTAAACAGTTATTCTCTATTCTCTAATAGTTATTTTCTACTATTTCTGACTGATTAAAGATATGCAATTAAAATATGCCATTGATCTAAGCTGAGATTCAATTATTTGAAGCTTCAGTTTAGTTCCAGATCATATCACTCATTATTAGAGGAAATTTGAAGTCTGAATGTCCATCATTTTTAAATGACTCAAATTAAAAAGGAAAAAGAAAAGAAAATTCAATATTTTTTGATAAATTTATAAATAAAATACCAGATACTAACCAATAAATAATTATGAAATAAATAATTTAAAACATTTTAAATTATTTATCCATGTTTTTTTCATGCCCTATTTTCTATTTTTTTTTTTACATTGCTCTATTTTCATACACATTTCAAGAACCAATTAAATATGAAAGTCGAGGATTGCCTATATATGATTTATAGCTTGTATATGTATGAGTCTTTCCTCCCAAATCAACAGGATTGATAATACTATTTTTTATAAAATATACAATAACAATAAATTATTATTATCAAACAAATTATACTATTGTAATTTGTTTTAAAATTACATGAAAATATATAGCCATAAAAATAATTTTATAATTTGATTATGAACTTAAAATTGCAGAAACTACCACATAGTATTTAAAATTTAAGCACAGAATTATTAATTTTTTTTCTTTTTATTTATGTAACAATTATCAATTTAAACAAAACTTATTTTATTTATACCAAATTTAATTTATGTTACAACTTTAAGTATACATCATGACATAAGACTGAGAATTACTTGTATTGGAAAAACAATTATTAAAATATATTTTGAAAGGAACTTTAAAAACTATGTTTAAATTTACCTCTATATCTATTCTATTTTTATCACTGGAATCATTTTTATTTTGTTTTGTAACTGCAGCTTGATTACTTCCAAAACTGTTTTGTGATAAATTTCTTTAAAAACAAACATGTACAAAATAAATATTAATTAAATATTTGTACTTTATCAATATAAAGAGTACTTTACAATTTTTTACAATTTAATTTAATACACATTACATATACTATAAAATAATATAAGAAAATTTATGTATTTTTATTATTAAATATATTATTTAAATTATTCTGTATCATTATAAAAATATAATAGGGAACTTATAATCTAAAAAATAGAAAACTAAACTGAAAAGTTACAGTATAAAATCAAAAGAAGAACTTAGAGTTATTTTTTAATGCATTTGTTTACTTTTAAATACATATATCTAATTTAAATTGATTAGAGTGAAAAGGAGCATTCATAAACTATATCACCTATTTCAAACACTTTTTGATTCCTTTGCCTTTATCATTTTTTGTTATTCAAAAATTGGCATCTCTGACATGATGATACAAATCTGAAAACTCCCTCTTCTTCTACATAAAAATTTTTACATACAGTAGTAAAAATATAGGGGAGAACATTTATTTCAAATAAATAAGAATTTAGAATTTACTATTAAGTTTTCCTTTGTTTTTGAGTTATATAAATTGATGTAGACTTATAATAAAATCAAAGACATTTTTATCCATGAGAAATAAATTATTTGTTTTTAGTGGTGTGTACTTGACATAATAATTTTCAGGGGGATGAATAACTTTTATATCTAAAATTCTTTCGATTGATTATATTAATTATTTGAGAGAATTTAACAATAGTTTCAGAAATATAAACAATTTTATGTTTTTTATATTTTTAATAATTTCTTAAAAAATGACTTTAAAATGTGATATTAATAGTATTTTACTATATATCATATTTTTAAGCTATTAGAATTATATTCTAACTTAAATTAATTCTTTAGTATGGAATTTTATCAAATTAAAAGTTTTCTGTTATTAAAATATTTAATACCTGCATCGATTATGTAATTTTCTTTTGTTATTTTCAATTCTTTTCTCTAAAATATAAAATAAATTTTATATTGAAATGATTAAAAAATCAATAATAATTTTAGGATTTATCTACTATAAGTAAGTATAATAATTTATACATAATTCAAGTTTCATTTATTGGATATAAACGAAGTTATATTTTGCTAGCAATAATCAATAAAATTTATTTTTAATGCATATTCTTCCTTTTTCCTAAAAATATAATAAAATGAAAATTTAATCAATTATATAAAGTTTGGACACTAAAAATAGGAACATGTAAATATAGGAAGATTCCTATTTTCCTATTTTATTTAATTCTGATATTTTGTTACTCAAATTTGTATAAAAGAACTATTAATTAATTTTGGTATGTTATGATGAAACTAATTTATTTTAATAATGTAATCAATGTGTACTATTAGTTATATTATTAAACATTATACTATTAGTTATATTATTACTAGAGTTTCCGGGTGGGATCTTTCCCACCCGTTCTTGGGAATTTTTTTCATTTTCCCATTCCCGAATCCCGAGAAAATTGGTTGGGAAATCAGGAAAATCAGCTCCTAGAACGCAGTAATACCCACAATGGGAAATAAACGTACTACTTACAATGCATTTTTTAGACATTTTCCCTATTTATCGCTATCTAAAGTTACATTGTATTACCATATTACTTGTGGCTAAAAATGCATGGGCGAGACCAGAATCAGATAACACATGACCAGCTAATATTTTAGCTCTTGTAACTCAAGCACATTTGATCATGAAGAACAAAAAACAGTTCGTATTTACACAAAAAATATTTTCACAAACTAGGATTTGACTACAAAGTCATATTCAGGTGAACTAACTAAAGAAATCTAAGGTAGCTTACCTTAATATGACATTGTTGTCAAATCCTCAGTTGTGAAAATAAACATTTCTCTATATAAACACAAACTGTTTCTGTTCTCTATGATGAATCATTTCCACAAAAGTGACGGCCGATACAATCAATTCCACATTTGATCAGTCTGTTTGCAGCTGACGATAGTGATGTATGTTAATACATTATGTGAAAACTCATTGTATACTAAGCCTATAATGTTTGGTTAAATAAAGTTTGCATTAATTATGTTGTTTATATTTTGAGAAAACCTGAAATATAATAGAAACCTTGACAAAATGATGCCACTGTTTAGTGTTCAGGACAAGAGATGCAATAGTTATGAAATTCCGATCGACCTTCATTTAAGAAATTTTATTTACTCATTTTTTGCATCAACCTTTTACAAATAGGAGTGTCTCGAAATCTCTGAAGGATTGTGCTGGGACCACGAACCCTGGTTGCCCACTTTCTGTTTATTAATATTTACTGTTATAGTCATTATCACAGATGATCAATGAAAATTAAATAAAAAAAGGTTATTTCGGGAATTCTCAAGAATTCTCGGGAAATATGATTTCCCGTTCTCGATTCCCAAAGGTTCCAAAATGTTGGGAATTTGGAAACACTAATTATTACACATTACACTATTAGTTATATTATTTATATGAAATCAAATACAGGCATTCATCTGGTTATAAACATAATGCATTTATAAGTTTTCTTCATAAATCAAGAAATTTTTAATTTGAAATTTACTCTTAATTCAAACCTATGTACCAAAACCAAATACCAATGTATTCAATTAAGAGTAAATTAATTCAATGCATTTGAATTAAGAGTTTTTACATAATTTTGGTATATGGTTATGCATTGGTATAATTAGAAGCTTCTTTTTTTTTAAAGAATTGAATATAAATATCTAATTATAAGGTGAGTTTTCTTGGTTGAAGCTCTATCATCTTTAAATAATGCATTAATACATTAAATAATGGATAGTTTTACAATACAGTTATTATTAGATTATTTCGCTATACAATGTTTAAAATTTTTATATAATGTTTATTATTTTTCTGAAATTTTAAAATAAAATGGCATATTTTTCTATGCAAAAATTCATAACTCAAATGTTTATAACTACAGGAATCTCTGTAGAATTAAATTTTTTAAATAGAAATATAAAAATCATTTATATTTTATAAATATTATAAAATTATAATAACATGTTATTAACAAAGCATGAAATAAACCAGATATCATATTAACAAAAGAATTAAATTTATTAGAATAAAAATAAGACATAAATTTGATATATTTTATGTATCTTTATAAAATATTTCTATCATGCCAAACTAAAAACTCAACAACACAGTTATAGCCTGATCAAATTAAATACTATCATTCTTGAACAAAACAATATACCAGTAATTATCAATTTAATATAAATAAAATTATAAAAAAGGAAATATTTATACATGAATAATTAAATTTATGTAATAATTAAAAAGTTCCAAAGGATGGGGAAAAAAGAATATGATACGCACAAAAAAGTTAAATTCAAGAAATATATCTTTAATAAGCACATCAATCAAAACTGAAATAAGAGAAGAAATTTTGTCATACCAAAGGATGATCAACAGAAGTTATATTCTATGCATTGTTTATACAGTGAAACCCCACTCGTGCGTTCCCATATCGTACGACTTTCCCGCTTTAAACGTCTTGCTCGTGCGTTCCCGTATCATACGACTTTCCCGCTTTAAACGTCTATTTTTGAAGTCTGAGCATATTCTTATACATGCAATGTAAAACTTTCCCTTTTCCTACGTTTTAATTATATAACGTTTTTATTATGACGTCATCAGAGTATACATGCAATGTAAATTTTGCATCTTCCTACGTTTTAATTATATAACTTTTTTATTATGACGTCATCATCTTCCTAACCTTTAATTATATAACTTTTTTATTATGACGTCATCAGAGTTTCCGTTTTGTGCGTTTTCCCGGCTCGTTCGACTGTTTGGGCTGGTCCCCGAAAAGTTTCAAAATCGGGGTTTCACTGTATTATAATTATGTTGAAGTTTATAAAGAAATATAGCAATGATGTGCCAACATTGCTGTACTTCTTCATAAACTTCTATAAGTTGAAAAAAATAATATTAGAACCTAATATGTATAAAACTTTTTGAATTTTTTTTCCCCTTATAAATTCTAAAAATATCTTGGATTCCTAATTTTTATACTTCAGTTATTTTAATAATGTAAATCATTATATTTTATTAAAATCAGTAGCATATGATTATGATAAAAGGATTTGGACTTCAACTTTGAAAAATTGTATCTATTCTGAAATTTTAGCAAAATAAAAATATTCAAGAAAAAAGCTGAAAGAATAATTCATTAAATTTTTATCACTTGAGTTTACAGTAGATTTTTTTAAGAGACAGCACAGAAAACATTTCAAAATTCATAAACTGATTTTAACCTAGTGGTTGTTATCCACAAAAAGTATATTTTAGAAAATTTATTAAGAAATAAGTTTACCAAATTTTATTATACTAGTTATAAAATTGTGGCACATAGAAAAATTGCTGGGCACATGATATGACAAAGAAATTAATATAAATTTCTTATAAAAAATATAACTACAGTCGGACCTCCATATATCATAATTGAAGGTATCTTAGAAAAATTTCGATATATAGAAACCTGAATTTTCTCTAATGTAGTATAGTAGTTAAGTGATATTTTGTCCTATATCGCCTTTTTCGCGGCCCCCTGACGGCGGTGATGGTGGCTCACAGTGTCTTTTTCGCAGCCCCCTGATGGTGGTGATGGTGGCTCATGGTTTGTAAAACTCCAACTTAGCAAAAGTGAAAAATTTGAAAAAAGTTTTGGGAAAAAATATACAAATGAATTTTTTTAATGTTTAAAAATATAAAGATACATTTTTGAGTTTTTTTATTTTTAATATATATTATGATAAAGTTTCATTATAAATAATATTTGCATCATAACTCTAGATAAGAAAAATAATAAATAATGATAGTCCAATAGCCTATACATCCATCTTATTTTAAATTGAAATTATGAGATAATAGGATACTGTTCTCATTTTTAAATCCAAATTTTATATATCCATTGTAAAAAGAATAATCTATGATTTCAGTAAAAAGAAAAACTGAAAATTTAAAAATATTTCCAAATATGGCAACATATAGTGAAGCAATTAGAAATAAGTTGCCTAAAATCCTCTCAGTAATGATATAAAATCATGTGCAAAGTTAGGAATTCATGGAACTTTTGATTTTAAAATATAAATAGATATTATAGAAGGACCAGGCATACATAACTCCAGGGGATTAGTAGTCCCTTGGTCTTATGTAACAGGGCTAGTTTTGAGGTAGCTGAGAAAGGTGCCAAATGCATTGAAAAGTTTCTGAATAAAGTTTTTGACTGCTAAAGGGCTTTGCATTTTATATTTGTTTTTGTTTTGTGCAGTCTTGGTGAACTTTTATTATAAATGAAAATATTTAAAATGAAATGAAAGCCTTAAAAACTATAACTTTTAAAAAGTTTTCTATAAGAATGTAAACATTTTTAAACTTAATAGCATTTCTGATAGTCAGTGATAACATTTCAAAACTCATCTAATACAAAATTTACAAAATCTAATACTGTAATTTATAAACAACATTTTTCAAAATGAATACTTTTAAGTATATTAATCTCAATTTAAACATATGAGAATTCTCAGTTAGAATTATTAGAATTTTTTGTTTCAGTTTTCATAATTATTCACTATTTGATAATATATTTATGATTAAAAAAATTAATTTTATCTAAAATGTAAGTTGTATTTATATATCTTCAGTTAAAAATTGAAAATGAAAAGTGAATATATAAGTATTTTATTTAACAATGCCCCTCTATAAGATTTTTTCTAAACTATATCAATAGATAAATCTGTATTTAAATTCATTATGCAATTTGCATTAATAATTTTTATATATGTTCTTTTACCTTACACCAGTAATTAATCTTTTCCAAATGCAATAGTAACATTTTCTTTTAAACTATAGTTATTATGATTGCAATGTATAATAACAGGAAAAAACTTATTGTTACTTTTAATGGCACCTTGTAATTTATTCTTTAAAGCATTTTTTTGTTTTATCAAAATAATAATAAATAATAATAATAGTAGTAGTAATAATAATAATTATAATTAGCAATTCTACTTTTTCTGCGACACTCAATGACTTTCTCTTTGACATGGTAAACGTTTTAGTAGAGTTGAACAAAGACTAACTAAAATCTCTCGGTTCAGTTTTGGTTTTGGTTTTAAGCCAATTAACACAAGTAACATACAAAACCAAAACCGAAACAAGCCCTAGAACTTTACACTAACCCCCTCTACAGTACAAATCGACACATCCATTTTGTTTATTTGTTGGCTTTTTCTAGCCAGACCCAATCTAGACTCCTTACCTTATCCTTTTCCCTCGCCTCTGAAATTAAAAATTTCGATATATAGAAATTTTTTTTGATATATAGAAACAAATTTCAATGGAAATTTCATGGGACTAACAAAAAACTTTGATATACAAAGAATTTCGATATATAAAGATCCGACTGTATTTTTTTTATATTGATAAAGTAAAATATTAATGCAATTTTAGAGTAAAAATGTTAGAATAAATTAATAAATATTCTATTGAGTTATTTAATTTTTTTGATAAATTTTGAGACCTTCCTTAATTCTTATATAATAATGTATATGAAATTTTGGCATATAACCTAAAATTTCATATACAGTACATTATTACATATTATTGCCACAATAGGTTTGTATTTTAAATGGAGCAACAAAAACTCCAAAATTTATAAGAACATCATGAAAGTGCTTGTTCATCTTTAATTTTATTTTAAGGTCCTGTAAGCTAGTTTAGATTTTTTTGTTTTATTATAATTCAATGGCTATTATATTTAAAAAAAGAAAAAATATACTTTAAAAAGAATAAGAAAAATTAATCAATAAAATTTTATTAGTCTAATCATGATAGTCTAGTTTTTCTAAAAAAATTAGCTCCAGATTATAAAATATATTTTGATCTAAAAATATAAAATTCCTACACATTACAGAACTCTAATCTGAATTGTTTGTAAATGTCCTATTTATAATTAATGCTGCCATTAATTATGAAAAATTTCAACTTTATGCATCAATTTAGTTATTTCATTTCTCTAAATAAAAAATGATTTATTTAGAGAAATGAAAAATATTAAATTTCAATTATATTATAGTGAATTGATGTATCAATCACAGCATAGTTAGGATAGTCAGCAAGTAGTGTAATTCTTGATGCAAAATTCTAATAGTGTGATGTTTTTTTAGAAAAGTAATAATGTGATATACATTGTTAGTTTTCTAAGTAACATTGTATAATACCGTATATTATCATCAATATTTTCAAAAATATTAACTTTTATTTCATCTTTAAATTACATGCATTATACATTGTCTTTACTCCTTTATATCTTTATAAGGCATTTAATGTCTTTGTTTCTATAAATAATTGAATGAATCTATTTAAAGAAAAATTTATTAAAAAATTTTATATACTTATTTGTTTCTTATAATAATATAATTGTATTTATATTAGCATGAATGAAATGAAATTTCTTTTTTATATCTAATTTAACATATGTTTATTTTCATGATGATATAATATGTATGTAATAAAAACAAGCAATTCTGGAAAGAACTAATCATGCACTTTTCTAAAAAAGTCTTTTGGAATGATTAAAGATGTGTGATTAAAGTATACTGGTGTTCAAAGAAAATGTATAATCCCATGACATGTGCAACTGTCATCAGAACCAGAGGAGGTTCAACTAAATATTAGTTTGCACCTAGTAAACTTTTCTATTTGTTTTCCATTTAAAATGATAAACTGAAGCAACTGGAGGACTTCTGATAACATTTCAACAATAATTTTGTTGTGCTTATCAAAACTATTGTATGAAGGTTACTAATGCTCATTTTAGTATATTTTGAAAGCATCTGTCAAATATTAGTTAATTTTGCCTTAACAATTAACAAATATATTTTGTTCATATTTCTAGTTATGATGCTAATCATTAATGTAAAATATTGTCATGAAAAATGCTTAGAAATATGAAATTTCTCAGATGATGCACTTTCTTTGAACATCAGTATATTTTAGCAACTCTAAACTAGGACCTAATTTGTTGGATTATTTAATAATGGATCATCTCCATTTGGAGAACCTAGAAATAATAGTTAATCCATTATATACTGTCTTATTGAATGCATTATGCTAATCTACCTTTTTGTTGAATTGGCTTATTATTTACTTTTATTTAAACTTTACAGTAAGAGAATTTTTATTATAAACATGAAAATGTTAATATCTACCATTTTTAAATGGATGAAACTAAGAGCTAATTAATTTTCAAAGTTGACTTTAATGACCTGAGAAATTTATTTATTTTCATAATAATCCATCAAATAGTTCAAAGTTATTAAAGAAAAATTTCAGAAGTTTAATCATTTAAAAATGATAGATATTCAAAGTTACAGGTTATTGATGTATCATCAAGATCAGTTTTTATGATTTGACCATTCTACTAAATTTCATAAAAATTGAATAAGACAGTACAGTATACTCTTGATGATCTGACCTGCAAATTACGGTAACTGGGATTCATCAACAGTCTGGAAGTATGTTTAATACAAATTGATTAGTCATGAGACTTAATTGAATTTTCATTTATTCTTTTATTTATTTGATCTCAAGGAGTCTTATCTGGTTTTTGTCTAATTGGTCTGAGGTCAGCCTAAGTGGGGATTTGAATATTAAGGACTACTAATATTATTAATTAGAATATGGGTACGCCTCACTTAATGATTGAGTTCCATTCTCATAACTTGGTCATAGAACAAAAAGGTAGGTAAGTGAGTAACTTGTTTGTATATATTTAGAAAATACTGGAAGCAAATTTAAACTTAAAAAGTTGATTATAATTTTTATTTATCAATGCAAATAACAATTATATTATCAAAAAAGATAGAAAACCCTCAATAAAAATTATAATCAATATAAATAGTAATAACAAAATAATTATATACAGGTAACTATGTCTTAATAGTACATATATTAATCATTCAGATAATCATTTAGATTAAATTAATCATGATCATCATTAAAGCTTTTGATGGAAAAAAGTTGTAGGCTTGGACATAAGTTTGAGCATTCATTAAATAGGTAGGTCATTAAGTGAGGAGTGCCTGTAGTTGGTTATCAAATAAAAATCAAAAACAGAAGTTCAAAAGAAGTCTGGGTCATTTTTTCTCCAATATATAAAAAATTATTTGGAAATAGTATCTAATACTAAATTTGAGATCTTTCATTTAATCTATTTAATAAATTATATTTATTTATTAAATTATCTGCATATAAAAAGAAATTTCTTAAAATACATTTAGCCTTTCATTAATCCTAATCATATATTTTAATAATTGCATTTTTTAATGATGATAATCTTTGAGAATAAAATAATTCTATGATTTGCAATCCTTGTGATCCTGTTCTAAAAATCCTTGTGTCTGTTAAAAATGAGATTGAATATAAAAATAAAATGTTTTTGATGCATTAAATTTCTTTAGTACAATGTATTTTATATTGTATGAATTATATGAAAAAGAGACTTATGACTCATATATAATTCTATTTGATTTTTTTAAAGATAAAAGCACTATACAGTCAAACCTGATAAGATCCACTATCCATTTGGGGATGATTTTGGCAGCTAATTGAGGTTGGCAGTTTATTGAAAACACATTTGGTATAAAAATTAAAATGGAATTCGAATTTATTAAATTTAATAAAATACAGTACACTTATATTTAACATCCAAACTTAACATTTCTAAAAAACTGTATACTTTACAGTTTAATATACATACTGTATGTGTACAGTACTATATAGAAAACAGTGAGAAAGTTTTTGGAAAGCAAATAGACATAACAGATTTTACCTAAAGCAAAGGATGGCTGGTGCATTTCAAATAACAGAAGAGCTTTTTGCGAGCATTGCAGTATAATGAAACATTAACAAGACTTCGCATTATGTGACTAATTGCTATGAAAACTATCTGGTTCTTACAATTTTAAATTTTCTACAATCTAGGTATAAACCAGACTTAGCATATGATTAACAATTAACTCCATCTCTCCCACCTGCTGGTTACAAATGAATCCAGAGAGTTTTTAATATATACAGCACTGATGAACTTCAGGATGTGAGTCACCTTGTGACCTGGTGGATTAATGAGTAGGCCAGATTTACCTATAGGCCGATTAGGCTGCGTCCTAGGGCCTCGCGATTCTAGGGGCCCCAAAACTATCAATCAATTTTCAACTTTTATAGACTTTTAATAAGAGAAATGGGTTTATTAAAACCCATTAGTTAGTAAAAAAAAAGTTTCCTTATATCTTTGATGATAGGCACTTCTAGGGCCGGATATATCAATAGGCCGAGTCCTAGGGCCCTGCGATTCTAAGGGCCCCAAAACTATCAATCAGCTTTCAATTTTTATAAACTTTAATAAAAATCCATTTTTTCTTAATAAAAGTGCTACATAAAATGTAAAATTTTAAAGGTTCCTTATAAGTTATAAAGAGCCTTTAAAATTAGACGTAGCTGATTTGAATTTTTACCCCAAAGGCTTGCTTGTCCTAGGGCCCCCAAAAATGCAAATCCAGCTACCCCAAAGCCTTGCTCGTTCTAGGGCCCCCAAAGTTCCTTATAAGTTATAAGGAGCCTTTAAAATTAGACGTAGCTGATTTAAGTTATAAGGAGCCTTTAAAATTAGATGTAGCTGATTTGAATTTTTACCCCAAAGGCTTGCTTGTCCTAGGGCCCCCAAAAATGCAAATCCAGCTACCCCAAAGCCTTGCTCGTTCTAGGGCCCCTAAAAATGCAAATCCGGCTCGAACCTTTAAAATTAGACATAGCTGATTTGAATTTTTAGGGGCCCCAAAGCTCTTTAAAATTAGACGTAGCTGATTTGAATTTTTAGGGGCCCCAAAGCCTTACTCGTCCTAGGTTGATTTGAATTTTTAGGGGCCCCAAAGCCTTGCTCGTCCTAGGGCCCCCAAAGTTCCTTATAAGTTATAAGGAGCCTTTAAAATTAGACGTAGCTGATTTAAGTTATAAGGAGCCTTTAAAATTAGATGTAGCTGATTTGAATTTTTACCCCAAAGGCTTGCTTGTCCTAGGGCCCCCAAAAATGCAAATCCAGCTACCCCAAAGCCTTGCTCGTTCTAGGGCCCCTAAAAATGCAAATCCGGCTCGAACCTTTAAAATTAGACATAGCTGATTTGAATTTTTAGGGGCCCCAAAGCTCTTTAAAATTAGACGTAGCTGATTTGAATTTTTAGGGGCCCCAAAGCCTTGTTCATCCTAGGGCCCCCAAAAATGCAAATCTGGCTCTGCATACCAAAAGGAATATTTGTTTAGATGTTTCTATTGGTGGATGACATCTTATCGGGGTTTTCCTATTCCATTAACATAGGAATGATCTATTCCACCAAATTTCTTGGCGGTCAGCAAGGGTGGCAACTTAATGGGAGACATCTTATTGAGGTTTGACTGTATATGTTTCTAAGAAATTAAAAAAAAATAACATATCTGAAAATTATAATTAATATTTTCTTACCCTTGCTTATTTAAATAATGATGAATTAAGATAAGCAAATTTTTTTTTCTAGTTTTCTCTTTCTGTTCTTCCTGCAATATTTTATGATTTTATTATTTTGTTTACAAAAAATAAATTTTTTAAATAAATATATTATTTCATATTGCAATATTGTTTAAAATATAAATAAAAAATTTCAAAAGTTATTTCTATCATAACAATACTTTTAAAAGATAAAAAATATGATTTACTAGTGAAATAATTCATATAAGAATGTTATAATAGCTTACATACAATTTATTTTAATGTAGTGTAATAATTGTAAGCAATATAGAAAAATATAATTTTCAATATTTGAATTATTGTGACTTTGCAGAATACAATCTAAATCAACAAATTATCATTGTTATTTGTGTTTAGTTTTGTTCGAATGAGTTCCTTTTCATCAACAAATGAGCTCAGTCTGCCATAAATTTCTAATATATTGTAAAATTTCTGATTCATCATCTATTCTGGAATGTTTTAAAACTATATATTTAAATATATATACTGTATATTATATATTGAAACATATGCTCGATATAGAAAGAGAGAGAATATTTAGAGAGAAAATAATATATATTATTTTCTCTCTAAATAAAAATGAGAAAATAAAAATTTTCTCATTTTAAATAAAAATCCAAATATCATATTAGAAAATGTGATAATTATTAATAGTGATCTTATTGTATTTCAGTTATTATTAAAATTATAACAAGATTTTTAATTTTCTTAACTTTTAAATGTTTTTAATTTTCAATTAAAATCAACTTTTATAATTTATTTTAAATTGTTTTCACCAATGCTACACTTTTACTATAACCACTGATAATTTCTAGAAAATCCTAAATTCAAGTTAAAAACATTAATAAAAGTTATAGTTCATTAGAATCAAAAAATCTTCTGAAAAATAGCACTACTGAACAGTAACTACCCAAAAATAACTTTATTATGCTATAGAACAAAACATTTTTGGCATTCCACCAACTTCAGCTGTTCTTAGAATCAAAGTTTTAAAAAATCTAGAATGTAAACAAAACCTTATACAATTTGTGTTACATTTGATTGTAAGAGGTTATGTTTACATTCTAGATTTTTTAAAAATTTCATTCTATAGTTGTGTGTTTTATGTATTTATAGTTCAGAAGTGCTGTTTTTCAGATTTTTTTTACTAAATTCAATTTCTAAATATAAATTTAGTTTAATTTCTAAATAGTAATTTCAGAATAATTGGCTCATGTTTCAGAAATACAATGTATCTAAATATGATTTGAGTGATTACAAAAGTATATTAATCATAAAATATTTATTGAACAAGAATGTAATCTAAACCATGCTAAAGAACTCAAAAAAGTTTTTGAATTTTTTTTAATCTGGTTTACATTTAAAGTAAAAATTTACTTCACCTCTAAACAGTCAGTCAGATAGCATCACATACTGAGGAAGAGTATTATGATGGGATAAAATTAGAATGATCATGTTGTGGAATGTGTAAACTTAAAGTTTTATCTTTCATATACCAGCTTTGATGGATATTATATACTTTTGCTTTGAGCACATAGCACAAAGAAGCATTTTAGATTAACAAGTGATAATGAATTAATTGAACAAGAGAAGCTGTAGGCTTTGAGTTGAAACACGCGGTTAATCAGGTCTATGACAAAGTCACAGATCTGATTAACTTAGGCATTACAATTTGCAGCATGATACAACTGAACACTTAGAGATAAGTAAATTTTTATCAGATTTGATTTTTGTGAAATAAATATTTTATGATTAATATATTTTTGTAGTCATTCATCATTTATACACAAATTTGTATATTTGACTAATAGTGTTTACACATAATTTCTTTAATTGTTATCATTGTCATCAAATTTTCATAGTGAATAAATTTGTTGCAAGATATCATATTGATCTTCAAATATTTTCACAATAATTATTTTTTGCCTGATTTTTGATAAATATTGATGAAGTTGAATATATAATATTGTGACCTTTAAGCTTTACAGAACAAAAACAATTTGAATTATACCATAGCGAATTTACCATTTCTCTTGCTTGTCTATTAATATAAAAATTGTGAAGTCCAACTTCTGCCATTATTTTTCTTTTTTATGATTAAAATTATCTTAATTGGTAATATTCAAATAAATACGCATATATTTAACATTTTTATTATAAAAATCTACTTTTTTTATTTTTGACTTATGATCAACAAATTTTCATATTTTTATTTGAATAAACCCAACGATCGTTGGAATAAACCATAGATTCATAGAATAACACACTCAACCGAACTAGTTTCCATAGCAACAATAACAACAACAATTTTAAGAACTCCTGGTGTCATTTATTGACATCATTATTTTTTATAATTTAAAATACAAGATGAGAATAAGAACTTAAAAAATATATTAAATTGGCAAAAATCTTTGAAGAGCAATCCAAAAATTTGACTATTGCCTGCAAAAATATTTATCGATAAAATGACCCAGTAACAATAAATTTTTAGGTTTTCAAATAATATTTAAAATAGATTAATTTATAATTTATCTTTATTATAAAAAATAGGTCTTATTTTAAAGCTGGCCACTCGAATAAGTGATCAGATGTTAATGTTAGCAAATCATTCCAAAAAATCATTGTACCAATCAGTAAGAGCTCATGATTGTTAAAATATGTCGAATTTAGCTCATTGGTTAAATAGTATTTCAAAAACTACAGAAGAGATATAATTTATTTTATGGCGATAAGTTACAAGTATATATTGTAAAAATAGTGTTAATTATAACTAGAAATACAATAATTCCATATAATGAAAATATTTTCATCTTATATTGCCCTATTGTCTTTTTTTTTTTCTTTTTTATTGTTTCATGCTGCTTTCAAACTAGAAGTTATTAAGCAGCTTGGTGTGAAAGCTTAATTATTTCCTGTTACTAAGCTCGCATATCCAACTCAACATAGATCGACAACACCCGTAGTGAGGTCGACCATCAAGTAAAGGATGAGGTTCAACGAGCCTAGCCCGGATCCTTCTTGGAAATATTTTGGAGATATGGAATCCGGGAATTGAATCTAGCTAATCAGGTTTTTTTCTGATTTAACGCCACTTACCACCCGGTGATTATTAAGCGGCGGACACGCCTCTCTGGTGTGATCAGCCATCAAGTGGAAGATTGGCCTCAATAAACTGGATTTGGACTCTTCTTGAAAAACTGGAGATGTGGTGGCGGGAACTGAACTCGTATCTTTCAAGATGAAAACATAGTACGCTTCCATCACAGTCATCTGGCCAACGATTAGTTTTAGTCAAGTCATATATTACACATATTATATTTTATCTGATGAAGGCACTTTTTTAGAACCAGTCACAGCTGGTCAACACTTATAATGAGATTAACTGGAAAGTTAAAGAATGAGGTTTAACAGATCAAGCACTTCCTGAAAAATTGAAGGTATAGATCTGGAATTAAATCCAGTCTAAGATAGTATGTACTGTCCGTCCAGCTTAGCCGCGACCATCGACGCAAGTACGCGTGCGCTAACTGAACGAGTCCAGTGACAAATAAGGATGACAGCTTCGCACTTGGATGTTTTCAAACGCAAGATAACTGAAGTTGAATGGAAGTTTATTGTAATGTCGAATGCTAAATGATTAGTTTCGACGTTGGAAATAGTATATTTAATAGAATTTAATATAATATTAATTCAATAATTTTTATCTAATAAAATACCGACATTATACCGACTGCGACTCTCCCTTTCATGTTTGGACTCATCCACAGCTAAGCGGGGCATTCGTGGATGGACAATAGTCACATACCATCTTAAATTGGTATTCCAGATCTACACCTTCAGTTTTTTATCACGCATATATACAGCTGCTGTGATTTTTAAGTTCTGCCCTAGACCTTCTACACTTATGAAAGTCTACCGGATTGTAGAGATTCCCTATAAATTTTTCAAGATTTAATCCAGATTCGATTTTAGATCCTCTGAGATAAAATCGAAGTTATCGGTTAATTCGTCCGAGCATAAAAAGATTTCTTGTATGATTTAAAACAACTTTGCACCTTGTGGGTACTAAGTAGTAGCACTAGGATAGATGCGTTTACAGCACGTTTCCACAGCAGTGGACTTTAAAAACGATTAGAAGACAGACGTAAATTTATGTGATTCTTGACAGAATAATATTTGTAAATATTGTTTTTAAATACTTGATATCATTAAAAATATATCATAGAAAACTAAATAATTTTCTTATAATTATTAAATCTTAATATATATACAGGGTGACTAAAATGTATGGAAACGGCTAAATATTTTGAAAAAGGTTTATCAGAATTCTTTGAAATTCGGGACGATGTTAGGTATGCTTACGTCCTACTACCTTTATTTTTTCAACTTTATATCATCATTTATTTTCGAGATCCAAGACAAACTTCATTATTTTAAAAAGGCACTAGGGATCAATTTGACCATATTTGAAAAGAGCATTTCATTCTGAATTCAGTGAAATAGCACATGCCTATCTTATCTTTTAGGAAAAGACCCATATTGATTTTAAAGTTCATGGCGATGATTCACTGCGATCGCTACTAATGCTTCCGCGTGGCCGGATCGTCAGACGGCAATGGGACGCTAGTCTACAAAAACATTTTGGGCATCAAATACGCCAGTATTTGGACGAAACATTTCTCTGTAGATGGATAGGACGGAGAGGAACAATCGAATGACCATCTCGATCACCCGATTTAAGTCCGCTTGACTTTTTCTTGTGGAGTCATATAAAAAACCGGGTGTTTGTTAAAAGAACAATGCATATGGAGGAGTTGCCGGAACGAAATAGCTAGTATTTCACCAAATACTTTGATTCCTTGAAAAACTTCGTTCAACGTATTCATTATTACCAGGAAATGAATGGACTGCATTTCAAGCATTTATTAATAATAATTGAATTTTTTTTGATTTTTCTATAATACAATATGTTGAATCTAACATAACTTATCATCATTTTCCAAAACTAAGATTTGAGTGTCTTATTAAAGTTTTTGCAATGTTTTTTGCCGGGTGTTTGTTAAAAGAACAATGCATATGGAGGAGTTGCCGGAACGAAATAGCTAATATTTCACCAAATACTTTGATTCCTTGAAAAACTTCGTTCAACGTATTCATTATTACCAGGAAATGAATGGACTGCATTTCAAGCATTTATTAATAATAATTGAATTTTTTTTGATTTTTCTATAATACAATATGTTGAATCTAACATATCATCATTTTCCAAAACTAAGATTTGAGTGTCTTATTAAAGTTTTTGCAATGTTTTTTGTAGAACTGCGTTCTATTGCCGACTGACGATCTGGCCACGCAGAAGCATTAGCACCGATCGCAGTGAATCATCGCCATGAACTTTAAAGTCAACATGGGTCTTTTTGGGATTTTCCTAAAAGATAGGCATGTGCAGAAGCATTAGCACATGCCTAGGGGTCAATTTGACCATAAGTCAAATTGACCCCTAGTGCCCTTTAAAAAAAAAGTGAAGTTTGTCTTGGATCTCGAAAACAAATAACAATATAAAGTTGAAAAAAATAAAAATAGTAGGACGTAAGCATATCTAACATTGTGCCAAATTTCAAAGAATTCTGATAAACCGTTTTCGAAATATTTAGCCGTTTCCATAGATTTTAGCCACCCTGTATATACTTTTTTCGGTAGCCTGTATATATATATATTTTTTTTTTTTCGGCAAGTAATTTCATAAAAAATGGAACTACAAGTGCTAAATTTGCTATGATTCTCTGAGATTATACAACCTGAATAATTGGCCTACTTAGTAATTTTTTAGGATAATTATTGTTAAACAATTACGAATAATCCAAAAATTCCATAGAATTTAATAATAGCTAGCGTTATGTGCAATTTGTTTTTTTACTAATTTTAATCGTATATTAGGCGGCCGGATAGTTGAGTGATAACGCGTTGGAATGCCACGAAGGAGGTCCCGGGTGCGGCATTTCCTAAAAAAATTTTTCGGGATGCTGGGCCCGCCTGGCGATCCCCGTTCTTCATAATCCGGCCCCTCTCCAGGGGTGTGGGTGTAGCCCGTGGGTTGAAACCGGCCTGAGCCGTAACTAGTATACGCAGCGCCTGAGGCAAGGGTCAAATTTGCGCCCTCATTCTTTTTCATTTAAAGATAACAATGCTGAAACTGATCCTCTCCAGGGGTGTGGGTGTAGCCCGTGGGTTGAAACCGGCCCTGAGCCGTAACTAGTATACGCAGCGCCTGTGGCAAGGGTCAAATTTGCGCCCTCATTCTTTTTCATTTAAAGATAACAATGCTGAAACTGAATTATTTCCATCAAAATGAATTGATTTTGAATTCTGTTGTAAGATATTTGTTTGAATGAGCAAATAGATTTGTACAAATCCCTTTTTATTACTTTTCTTTACGCCTCTCCATGAGTTTTCACTGAAGAGGCAGAAACCTAATGAGTCATTGTAAGCTTTTTTACTTTATCAATAAAAATAGCGCCCTTCTTGACCTAGCGCCTTTGTTTGGGGTACAACTTGGCCGCTCTTACCATGAATTACCTCTTCTAAGAAATAAAATGAAAGAAAAACATAACGCTATGTCTGCGAAAGTTTATCGAAAAAAGTCATTTGCCCGCAAATAACGGAAATAAATTAAAAAATTTGCGCCCCTAATCAAGCTGCGCCCGTGGCGAATGCCGTTTTCGCCACGCCCTAGTTACGGCCCTGCCCCTTAATAATCTCCCTGATTGGAAAGGTGTAAAAATCGTAAAAATGAATTTTGGTAAAATGATCAATTTTCAATGGATATTGTATATAACACCTCAGCATTATGAATTCCAATGTTCCTTCAAGCGATTACGTCATCATCACAATAGGGCACTAAATAGAGAGTATACTCGTGCTGCGCCATATTTGGTCCAAGACGCCTTATTTACTAGATCGTAGGGCCACTATTCATTTTAATTCGTGTAAGGTTACTATTGATATCGAAAAGGGCTGTCCTCAGGGGTCTCCATCTGGGCCGACGCTCTAGAATATCATTTTTAATGATTTATTAAATATCTCCGATCACTTCCCGGATTACTGTTATTTACAGGCATATGCCGATGACACCATTTTGTTAGTTAGGGATAAAGGTAGGGATAGCCTTAAGCTCAAAACTGACTCCATTATCAGTACTATCAATAAATGGTGTATCTGTAATAAACTTCTTATTAATCCATCTAAAAGTAAATTTATTGTTGTGGGTAAATCGCTTCCTCTTAAGAGGAAAATTAGTATCAAAATCGGCGTTGATAAAATTACTCAGGATTCTTGTTTAAAATACTTAGGAATAATTCTGAATGATAAGTTATCCTGGATTGATCATATTAACCACATTTATAAAAAAGCGAATTTTTCTTTAAACGCCCTTAGGAGTATTTCGTGTAAAAATTGGGGTTTGACTCCTAAGAATTCCACTGTAATTTATACTTGTGTTATTGAACCTAAAATCACTTACGCCGCTTCTGTTTGGGGGTCTGCGGTTTTAAAGCAATATAATTGTAAAAAGCTGTTACAGATTCAAAGGCTCGCCGCTCTGAATATTTGCAGAGCGTACAGGACGGCTCCAACTAATGCCTTGCTGGTTATGGCCGGGATGGTTCCGATTGATTTGAGAATCAGGCAAATTTATTGGAATAAGTTTTATCTTTCCGGGAAGTTTATTGCTACGGCTAACAATGATTTTGGTTCCCTTACTGTTTCTGTAGGTGATGATAACTATTTAGATCTTTTAAGTGAATCTAGGAATCCTGATAAATATTTTAGTGACAGGAATATTCCTTTGGAGAAAATTATTGACAAATATGGGGTGGATTTACCTTCATTCAACTATTTAGTTCATCCGGCTGTTGACAGTAAGATTGATATTAAATTTGGGCTTCCTAACTCTATGTCGGGTGCTAACATATACACGGACGGCTCGAAATCTGATAATGGGGTAGGTTCGGGGGTAGTGGTTTACAAAAATGATAGGATTATTTATCAAGGATATTTTAGGTTAGCGGATCACTGCACGGTGCTCCAAGCGGAACTTTTTGCAATTAATAAAGGATTAGACTACATATTGATAAATAAAAAAGTTTCTAATAAATTTAACATTTTTTCTGACAGCAGATCCGCTCTATTATCTATTAATAGTAACTTAACTAAACATTATCTAGTCTCTCTTATAAAAAAGAATTTAAGTTTAATTCCAGGTGATATTGTACCGGATTTTTACTGGATTCCCGGTCACATTGGAATCCGTGGGAATGAGAGGGCCGATTCTTTGGTAAAGAAAGCTACGAGATCGCTTCACCTGTTCAGGTTTGGGAAAGTCCCAATCACTTTATTAAAGGGATTATTTGGTAAACCATTCTCGATTTGTGGCAGCGAGATTGGAATAATGCCATCACTGGTAGGAATGCTTTTTCATTTCTACCGTATATTAAGGACAGAGCAAGCAAATTTTTCTCCAAATTTTCTTTTGTCTCAAATTATTACCGGGCATGGAAATTTCAACTCTTATCTTTATAGGTTTAAATTAAAGAACAGTGATAACTGTAACTGTTCCCAAAGGTCTCCTTATACCCTGGACACACTACACGTTATCGGCGGTTATCTGTAACTGCCGTCATCATACCGGCCTTTAGCCGGAAGAATACTGAACACATTGGTATTCCAAACGGCAGTTAAAAATAATGCATTGTGGGATAGTAAAGGAAAAGGGTGAATTATGGGATACTATACTACAATTGAATTGTGGGATATATTGTTGTTTGGATAAACTGTCAAATTTATTTTTTATTTCTTCTACTGATCTGTTGACACCAATGCTTTCGTTTCCCTTTCATCCCACGAAACCCTTTTCTTTTTGACTGCTTGTCTGAGTTGTCTCTGTAGTTTTCTCTTTGAGACGGAGATTGACGTCACAAACGGAGTTGTGGGAACTCCGTTACTGAAACGGTGTTCTGCGGCTGCGAAACGTCCGTTATCTGGACGGAAATCGGACACACTACAAATCCTAACTACCGTTAAGACAATAACGTCCGTTATCTCTGCTAAATTTCAGTTTATATGTAATTTCACAAACACACAATATTTAATGTTTGACAACGTATGTATTTTCAGTGTAGTTGGTTGATTGTGTTCCTTTAATAAGTATATAAATAATTTATATACTTTTATGTTTTATTTCATATTTAATACCTGGGGTCGCGAAAAATCTCGTGATGAAAAATGGGGTCATGAGTGAGCACAAGTTTAACAAGCGCTGTGCAGTGTTTTCCAAACTGTGAGGCGCGCCCCACTAGGGTGGCGCTAGTCTATTGCAGGGGACGCGAAAGAATTAACAAAAACATCATTTTTGAAACAAACAAAAAATAAATTCAAACTCTTGTTGGAAAAAAATGAATCAGAAAAAGGGTTATAAATACAGAACATATATCCGTGTGCCCAGAAACATTCTGCTGTAGCTGTTACAAAGACGAAATATCGATCTCGTTTACGGGTTACCGTGTGTTCCTAAATTCACCAACTATATATCCATCGGTGAAAGACTGATGACGTCACGATGAATACCGATTGTTGTTATTTTCACAACGTGTTTGATGAGAAACATGTCAGAACTTATAGAAGAAATATTTTCATTCCGATATTCAGAAGCAGATAGCTGATTATAATAATAGGAAATAAATTTCTTTAATAAACGTAACGAAATTTTAAATTATATGTAAAAAATATCTAGACTAAAATTTTGTATTTGATATTTATTTAAATAAACAATAATTTGTATTTGTGTTCAATATATGCTTTATTAGAAATTGAAAATTCAGCTAAATACAAAGTTTTGATATACACATTTTATTGAAGTGAGTAAAATTGTACATAATATAAATGTTTGTTCACTTATTTGATCATTCTTACTTTCATGAAAAATAAATCAAATATAAAAATAAGAATTAATTAACCAATTTATAATATCATCTTGAATAATATAATCTTGCTAAATTAAATCTTGGAAATATTATCCTATATTTATATTTACATGAAAATGACTGACAACGAAGATTATTTAACCTATTAATCATTTCTTAAATACGAAAACCTATCAAAAACTTATTATATGTATCCTCTTCAACATCTACTTCAATCGAAAAATTTCCAAGTGACAAACTCATAATGATAAAATCTTGCCAAATTAAATCTTGGAAATATTATCCTATATTTATATTTATCTGAAAATGACTAACAACGAAGATTATTTAACCTATTAATCATTTCTTAAGTACCCACCTTTATTATATGTTTCCTCTTCAACATCTACTTCAATCGAAAAATTTCCAAGGGACAAACTCTATAAGTGAGCCGCCATATTCACTCAGCACCAGCATTTTTAGTTGGTGAGACTGATGCGACACCGATGAGCAGAAGTCAGATTTTGGAACGCTACCGATGGGTTGCATCGGTGGATTTATTAGGAACTAATTTCTTTCACCGGTGAAGTCACCGATGAATTTAAGAACACACGGTTAGTGGGACAAACTCAGTCTGTTGTGAGCCGCTATATTCACTCAGAACCAGCATTTTTAGTCGGTGAGACTGATGCGACACCCGATGAGCAGAAGTCAGATTTTGGAACGCTACCGATGGATTGTATCGGTGGATTTAGGAACTAATTTCTTTTAACGATGAATTTAGGAACACACGGTTATCCTTGATCTGCGCTACCTTTCTCTTTGGCTGCGTTTACTTCTGAAGTAATTTTGCAACCTCTAGTACAGCCGGAAGTAACGAATTAGCACGCAGTTAGCTTGTCTTAGCGTGTGTCAAAAGTAAATGCAAATTAGACATGGCAGCTTCCAATGTTGTTAAGGCTGGTATTGCAACAGTGTTATTAAAAATAAATAATATTGATTCGGAGTCGGAAGAGGATGAATTAATGTTGTCAATGGCAATTAGACAAATGGAAGATGATTTTAAAGTAAAACGAAGAGATATTGAAAAAATAGAAAACTTTGTGGAAGTAACTGTGCCACTGTATAATCCATCAGATTTCAAGCAGCATTTCAGGTTGACAAAGGCATCGTTTGAAATTTTAATAAATAAGTTATATCAATTTTTACAAACAGAAAATGTAAATGATCCCGGTAGACGACCGATATTACCTGAAAAACAATTACTTTGCTGCTTATGGACGATGGCAAATCAAGAATCATTTAGGTAATAATAATGTATTTAGTATGATGTTAAATCAGATGTGCCTGTTATTTATAAATACGATTAACCAAATAATTCAAATACGAAATTTTTAATATTGAATAATTCAACATAATATAAAAATAATTTATGCATGCACAGATAATTTGAAATTTGATTTATGATGATGATAAATTTTAAGTTACTGTAATTAACGGTTAGGTAGTTGTAAAATTATTTCAATATATTTATATGATATTAAATACCGCAATTAAAATATAATACTAAAACTTTCTAGTTTTCTGTTTCAATATTTTTAAAAATGAGAAAATAAGCTTCTTCTAATTAAAAAAACTGGCATGTCTGGATTAATTTAATAAAACGATAGAAAATATTCTAAAACTACTTTTTTTTTTCTTTTTTGCAGAGGTATTGGTGATCGTTTCAACATATCCCGTCGCACTAGTTGGAACATTTATAATAAGGTAGTAGATGCATTACTGAAATTAAATGAAAAAGAAAAAATAATTTGTTTGCCTCTCAACAGGATGCCAAGAGTACAATAAAGTATTTTTTTAGTGGAACAGGTTTTCCTAGAATTGTGGGTTATGTTGATGGAAAACACATGGCTATCAAGGCACCCATTGTTGAGCCAATTTCCTACTTCAACAAAAAAAATATCATTCTGTTATTTTGCAAGCTGTTTGTAATGAAAAAATGATATTTTTGGACTGTTATGTGAATGAAGCAGGTTCACTTCATGATGCCTGTGTTTACCGTAGATCCTCATTATATAACAAAGCAAGCACAGGGGAAGGATTTCCTGAGGACAGCCATATTTTGGGTGATGGTGCATATCCATTACAAAGAACACCTGATACCATACAGGGATACCGGAAATCTTAACTCCATGCAAATACTCTATAATAAAGTGCATTCAAAATGTAGAAATGTCATCGAAAGAGCATTTTCTCATCTTGTTGGAAGATTTTGGCGTTTAAAACACCAAGATATGTGTAGGATGGACTTAATAGTAAAATCAATTATGGGTGCATGCATTCTTCATAATTTGCGAATAGTGGTCAAATTCATGCTGCGCTTATGGCTGTTCTAATCACAGCATGAAAGCTTCGTGTAAAAAAAAAAAGAAAATATCTATTTCTTTATTGTAAGCCAGATTTGATGAATTTATGGCTTGCCAAAATAAAGAGAAAAAGGATTTCAAGCTGAAAGCAAGTATTTGCATTTGTTCAGAACATTTAGAAGAAAATTATTTTGTTTACCAAAATTTTACAAATAAAAGATTACTGAAACCGTCAGCAGTACCTACAAAATTTATTTTTACAACACCAAAAGTTTGGAAACGGAAAAGAACATCGTACACAGAGTTTCGATAATTATTCAAGAAGTAAATCAAAGATCTTAGTAAATAAGTTTAAATTATTAGTATTATATATAATATTAAAATGTTTAATAATTGCTAATATTTTATTCAAAATTAATATTACATCAAAAAATAAAAATAATACTAAGTTATCAATTAAGTCTTTAAAACTGTCAAAGTAATTATGTGAATGATAGGCAAAACAGATTATCTAACATTAAAATTAAGATAACAATTTATCTGTGCTTACTATAAAAGTAAAATCATTATCTTGAAATTCGTATTTTCTCGTGTTGTTATTCATAATACGAGTTAAAATTTTTTGGCATAATATTCATTTCAATAAAATGTTGTACACTTCTCCATTTTGCTCCCATGACTGAGGAAAATAGTTACAAATAAAATTCTCAAAAAATAATTTTATAATGTATGAGTCATTTTGTTTAACCAAAATACCATTTATTTTTTAAATTATTTTTTTATGTTGTGCAATTTCACTGATATTTTAAATTAATGTTAAATATTATCTTTACATTTTATATTTATTAAGCATTATATAAGCACTGTAGGCTAATTTACTTATTTTTAATAACTGAATAAAGTAAATGCATAAAATGAATGTCATTAACTTAGTTCAAATGCGATTATTTTATGATCTATCTGATCTAAAATGTTTTCCTATGATTTTTACAATCAAACATATGCTAATTCTTAATTTCTAAGCTCTTAATAGCAAATTTATTATCCCTGCCATCCTTTTTTTAAATAAACTTAATATCTCGTTTGGCCCATCCTTTCCTTACAATAATTTAATTTAAAATATAAAATCAGATATTAATCCTTATTTCGTTTGATGGCGATGAAATTGTTACCGATGATTCATATATTTTCTTTTTCATTTCTGCTTTTTAAAATATGTGAAGTGATGGCAAATGTTCCAGAAGAATCTTCGTTAAGATGGATATTTTTTACAAAACCTTCTTTACTCATTATTGCGCCTTTCTTATTACGATCAAACAAATTTTTTGTAAAATTCGTTAATTCAGATATTTATTGGCAAAATTCCGTAATATAACTGCTCCAAAATCAATTAAATGCTGAGGAATATCAATTTCCGAACACATTTAGACATTAGGCCCGTTTACATGGACTGTTTTTTCGACGGTTTTGGCACGTACACTCCAGGCGCGCATGCCAAACTTGTTTGTGTAAATGCTTAACCTCGAAAAAGGTTTGGAACGTACTCTCGGCACCAACGTTGGAACCGCATGTCCAGTCTTGTGGTCGTCTTTTTGTCGGAGTGCAGATTTGGAGCGTCGGATCGGGTAGCGTAATGGCGACGCTGCAATGCGTATACAAAAGCAATATGATATATCTATGTATATGCAGGCAGCAAAGTTGAATTAGTGAATTATTAATTTTTTTATAATTAATTTTAAATTTTAAATTAATTTTAAATTTTTAATAATTTCTGGCCGTCATAACTCGAGGACTACCTGTATTGTTTTTCCTTTAAAGCGCCATATTTTCTCCTATCGGTATACTTTTGAACTAAAATTTTTTCAAGAATTCTGGAGTTCTTCCCATTCTTTGACTAATATATGTACAAATATTTCTTCATTATGATTATTAGAGCTATAGAAAGCTCTGAATATGAAAACTAATCATAATCACCTTGTATATAGGCCTAATAATCTCTGCGGAATTTCCCATGTTCGGTGTACGATGTTAGAAACTTAATTCTTTTCTTTTGTTTCACGAAAATAATTTTTTTTATTCTTTACTAAAATCATTCAATAGTGTGAATTTTAATTTAAAATTTCGAAATTTATTTCATTTTTAACATTTCCTTTAAACTCAAAATAACACATTATATTTATTTATTTATTAAAAAGGGTAGTGGGCTGTACTCTGTGGTTTAGCCTCGAGAATGTCAGTTTTACTGTATTTAGAATAATAATAATGTCAACAGTTAGAAGTAACTAATCACCCTATTAATAATTTTGTTTCCAATTCAATATTGTTTTTCAATATGAAGCTTTGTTAATCCCTATATAGCATTTTTCCTTGTTTCATTAAATGTTCAAAAAATACAAAGCATGCCATTTATTTTTTTCTTGCCTTCAACCAAAAAACATATTTTTTTGTGCAAGTTTGTCATTTACATGTCCCTTTTTAATTCATTTTGCATTCCCCCAATTGTTTTGAGCAATGTAATTATTTTTTACTTTAAATTACTAAAAGACTATACATTTAATATTCTGAAAACTAATACTCACTTTTCCCATTTATAAATTTTATAAGATTTTCAATATTCATAAATAAAAGACATTAAAATTATCTCTGTTTTGTGGAAACATATAAAATTTATAAATGGGAAAAGTGAGTAAGATTTTCAATATTCATAAATAAAAGACATTAAAATTATCTCTGTTTTGTGGAAACATTATTATTAAAACAAAAAATTTGGACAAAATATTTTTAATAAAAAAATTTTTGAGGTACAATAATATTAATAAAATTAAATGATTGAGAAATTAAGACTATTTTTGTATCATTAATGATATATTCATTAATCTGGAAATAATTCAATGCATAATTATCACTTTTCAATAACTTAAATTTACAAATTGCTAAACATGATAAATAAAAACAAAATCTGAAACTGAAACAGATAAACACATTCTCTGTAAACATATTAATGATGAATGTCTCTTTGAAAGAGATAATTAATAATTTTGTTTATCTAATTATTTATCATTAAGAAACATTAAAGAAGGAAAGAAATAACAATAATTATGGAAAGTAATGGAACAGCCTTTGTTTAATTGAACTATTAATTAGAATAAATTTATTTGGTAGAATAGCTATAATAAAAAGTATTTGATTTTTATTATAAAATAACATTATTGTAATTATACTGTCATACTAAGATTATTATAGATCTAATCATATAAAGTTTAAATGAAATTTAAATTTGGGTATATTCATATAATAAATTAGTCTTACCAATATAAAAAAATCTCTTCTTTTACTTAATAATTTAACATCCTTAAAACAAAGGGAACAGAAGTACTTACAAATGGAGATGCTATTATGACGGCAGAAATATTGGCCCCATCTTCATACTTTGTGGAGCACAGAGCCAAATGCTGTCTCAAAACATTTAAAATTCATTAATTGTTGAAAGTTAAACAGCTTAAATAATAGATTTGTCTTGACTGCTCATCAAATTATTTATACTTTTGAATAAATTACAATTAATTTGGCAATAGAGGCAGCAAATATATTTGTAATAAACTTTTTCCAAAAATCTAAGTTCATGCAAGAAACTGTCAAAACATTGTTTTTTTCTGCAAAATTTTAAATATTTATAGATATGAAGTTGGTGTCAAATCCTGCTCGTAAATATTAAACTAACTTAAGTGTTGTTTTATTTTAATACACTAATTTGAAGTTAATTAAAAATGATTGTTAATATTTTAATTTTTGAATTTAAGATTTAAAATGGTATTTGTAATTGTTTTGATTCACTTAGTTTGTTTTCATATAAATCAATTATTAAAGAAAAAAATTTCAATTAAACTGATTTTTTAAATTACAAATTATTACCTTTTCATTTTTATCATCATTATTATTTAATTTAAGATCAACTATATTTTCATTATTGGAAGCTTCTAAATTGGATATAGATTTCTATAGAATTTAAAAAAAAATATTAATATTGTTTAGATTTTAAAATTTATTGAAAAGAAATATTCTTACTATATTGTTTTCAGTACTAACTGTACCAATACAAGCTTCTTCTGGTACTGCAGGTGGAGTGCCAAAATCTTCTAAATTTGTCTTAGATGAACAATTGTTAGATGTTTGTGAAGTATTATTACTATTATTGCTAATATTCATTTCTTCATTAACTTTTCCAGACTGATTAACAGTTTTACCATCACATTGCCAATGTCCAGAATGAGGAATCATAGTTGATATAGAAGGATAAAATGGTACAGCTCCCATATACATTACTAAATAAGAGAATATAAAAATATAAATATAAATGCAATAAAAAGTACATATTAAAGTAACTAAAAATTAATTAAGATTAAATTATAATAGTAAATGCATAAGATTAACTTAAAGAAAAGTACAATATATTAAAAAGAAAATTATTCATTGAATTATATAATTACTTAGACAAATTTACTTACCAGGCATAAAAAATGGAGCAGCTGAAGTGTTATTTGGTGGCAAATATCCATAAACAGGAATTGCAAAATTAGCCATTGAGGGTGGATATAATGATGATGATGATGAACTGTTAATGGTTGATGAATGAGAAGTTTGTGGTTGAGCAACAATTGGATATCCAGGAAAAGAAAATGGTGAAGTGAGATTAAAAGAAACAGGCATTGATGCATCTGTTTGTGTTGGAACAGTAACAGTATTAATTATCTGACTTCTGTTAGTTTTACTGTGTTTATGAGTTCCTGTTGCATGTTCACAAGATTGTGGAGATCCACTCCGTTTTAAACGGTGAGTTTCTTTACGTGTTAAACCAACTGATGACGAGGATAGTATATTTTTTCTTTGTTTTAAATGCTTATGAGTCATTCTGTTATGTTGTGACAATATTTGTTCTGTAAGTGTCTGACAAGGTGGATAATTATCACAACTACCCCTGCTGCTGCTTCCACTACTACTATCAATTGGTTGCATTCTATCTACTGTTTGTAATGACCCATTTCCAGAATCTGCAGTTGTTACTGATGACATTTTCCATTTAGATGAACCACAACTAGATGTTTGAATCCTACATTCATATCTTCCAGATGACTTTGTGCAATGAATGTAGTCCTTCTCTTTTTCATCTTTTAATTAAAAAGCAATATATTAAAAAACAAAATATGAAATAAATTTTAATAATGTTTAAAAAAAAATTAATTTACCAGATATTTTTCGAGTGTCCTCATCAGTGATCATATTAGATGTTTGTCGTTCTTCACATTTACTGCCACCAGAACCATCAGATGAATATGTTTTAGGATGGCTTGCAAAAAATCTAAAATTTTATTTAATTTTTATATCAATTCTGTCTAAATATTGAAAGAAATTTATTAAATTTTTATAATAAAGAAAATAATGTATGTTACTATAAAAAATTTAAGAGTTTTTAGCATTAATAAAAAATAAAGTTTGATAATTTTGAAAATTGAAAGTTTCTTTACTGCTGTTAGTTTTTGACAAATGGTTATTTTTTCTAGCACACTTTTTAAAATAAAAATTTGAATTTATTTTAAAGTTACTTTAAAATGAATTTGAATTTCTAACTTGCCTACTTTAAAATTTCTAACAAGTCATTATAGCTAATCCATAAAGTTGTAGTAAAAATATTTGAAATATAAACATTTTATTATTACAAAACAATAGAAGAAAATTAAATACTAATAATAATTTATATTATAAATCCTTCAGAATATACAAAAGTGTTTATATTCCAAAGGATTTAATACATTTATATATTTTAATGGGTAAAATTTAATTAATATCATTTTTTCCAAATAAAAAATTGAATATAGATTATTCTTCTTTTTAATATATTCATGATAAGATTTTATAAGCCAATTTGATATCTTTTAAATTTAATATACCATAGCATGACAATCAAATAGACAAAATTTTTATTATTGAATAAATGATATATCTTCAAATACAAATCATGATTTGTACATCTTTGATGAGACATTAATGATATTTGATTCCAAGAGAATAAAACAATCGGCTTTTATGGTGATGATAAGTAAAAGATATCCTTACAAATTTCTTCTTTCACAATTTAAGGATATATCTTGTAGTTCAAGCTATTAGCTCAAATTATTTCTAAAAGATCTATTTAAAATACACTTTATATATTTTTCCCACAACTGTTAGATAAATAAAAGCCACAATAAAATTTGTTGTTCATAAAATTTCAAAACAATCATTAAAAATTATAATAATATTTCAACAAAATGAAACAAATCTTCAAGTTTCAAAATATTACATAGATTTTATATATTATTGTAATGAGTGCATTGTCAAGAATGGTATCTGTTATGTTCAACTTTTTGTAATT
This sequence comes from Olivierus martensii, assembly GCA_000484575.1. Lineage (NCBI taxonomy): Eukaryota > Metazoa > Arthropoda > Arachnida > Scorpiones > Buthidae > Olivierus > Olivierus martensii. The sequence continues at coordinate 40,275 of AYEL01078397.1, forward strand.
GAAAATTCAAAAATGTATAGAATTTAATTACCATAATTATTCAAAATTTGTTTTATTTATATGCTACATAATAATAATTTATAAATTAAATTAAACATATGTATTTCTTTTATCCCATATTGTATAAAAATTAATGATATAATTTGCTAATTCATATTTAAACTTACAAATTTATAAAATTTTCTTCCATAAATCAGTTAAAGTAGTTTTTATCTTAAATTTACCTTTCTTTATGCCATAAAAATGTAAACTTGAGATAGGGAAGTACTTTGGGATATTTTTGTAGTTTTTATGTTATATTTTAATAATACTGTCGTTTATCATTTCTGAGTTTATTTTTGCTAAATTTGTTCTCTTGGTTTAATAGTTAAATTAAATCTCAAAGGAATAAAGATCAATTCTTATTAAATGTTTTTATAAATATCTTAAAAATAAAAACTGCTACATTCAAAGATGATAAAACTTGAATTGCAACTCTTAAGTGATTCTGTTTCTGTGTAAATAAATTTAAATGGGTATATAACTTAACGTTTCAGAATCAAATTGGAAATCAATATTATTAACCTGAAAATTCTCTAACAATAGTTTCCTATATTTTGTGAGTGACTTGGATCAAAGTCCCAAGTCATCTTAAACATTAAGGAAACTGATTTTTAAAAATATTATTTTATTTATTTTTAGATAACAAATGGAGAGATCAGTGAAGTTTCCTTTATTAATTTTTTGAGCAAAGTATTCCCCTTGTTAAAATGATGATGTGTAAAATGATCCATTGATGGCAAAAGAAATTCTGCTCTCACAATAATAAATTTAAAAAAAAAAATGCTTATTTATTTTAAAAAATTTTAAAAGTTTTTCCTTTATTAAATTTTTATAATTTGATCCATTGGACTAGTCATACCCAATGCTTAAATTTCATATACCCTTTAAGATGTTAACTTTCAGATACTCTTTAAAAGGATATCTAAAAGTTATAGTTATCTTGCATTTTCTGAAGAAGCCTTAGAGAAAGCAGTTTAAATCAGAAAACAAAAAATATGGTAGTCATCAGGTAGCAATTAAGAAGAAAATCAGCATTTAACAGACTCAAAATGACTCAAAATGTTCAAATATAAAAGCTGAAGATAATGATATATGAAAGTAATCAAGAACATTTATAATAAATTATTGTTTTTATCATAAAATAATATTTTCACTATATAAGACAAAAGAAGTAAGATTAATCCTGAGTTTTGTTTATATATATTTTTACAATATCACATTCAAGTTTTTTTTATCATGTTTATCAAATATTTTTTTTAACTGAAATTTATATTTATTAACTTAATAATTAATTTCTTAAAATATAATTATACACTAAATTATATTTCAGTAAGAACATCTGCAAGTAAAAAAAAGAAAAAGATTTCAGATTGGGCTCAAGAATTGCTTGATATTCGAAAGAAAAAAAAGTGAACAAGATGCTATCTTCCAGAAAAATATGCAAGATTTGTTCCGAGAGCATTAAAATATATTTAATTTAGTGAAATTCACATCTTAAACATAATAAACTAAAATATCTTTTTATGATTAAATGCTCACTAAAATAATCAGAATTAAATCATTTTTTAATTCTGGTTATTCATATAATATAAAAATATGCTTTTACAAAACAAATCTTTGTTAACTTTTATTTAAATTAATAATAATAGGATGGATAAAACATTAATGGATAAAATTAATTAAATTTCTTCCAAATAAATAAAATATTTGAAATTTTTAAGATAATTTCATTGTTTTATTTAGAATACTTGAAAATCAATGTAGATTTTCATAATTTGAATAATGAAATATTTATATTGATTAATAAAATATTTATAAGATAATAAATTAAATCAAAGCATTCCTAGTAGGAATATACTATTAATTTCTAAAAATATTTTGATCTATCCATGCATCTGTTTCAATTTAAGTACAGTGGTATCTCGACTTACAAACTTAATTCGTTCCTGTCTGTAATTTGTAACTCAAATAAATTTGTATCTTAAAACCCAGTTTTCCATTTTATCTTATGAGAAATCAATTAATTCATTCCCAGATTTAGAAATTTTGAAAACAAAAAAAAATATGCATTTGTGTACAATTGTTGTTTTTATTTTTGAAATCTTTGGTTTTACATGCTTTGTACAAAAATCAATTAATCTTTGTAAAAATTGATAAAAAAAAAAATCAATTTTCTTGTGACTAGTTTTGTAATTGGTTTTTGATTTGTTGTCATCGTTTGCTTTTTTTTGTCTCTTAGGCTTTAACTCACGTCACAAGTTAAAAATTAGTGAAAAAAATTCGATATAAGTAGTAATTATTACTAAAGACATAGACATTCTGCAACTAATAATAGCAAAGAGACAAACTAAGCACTATACAGAAATAGATCTTTATTTCAAAAAGAAAAACTCGTGTCATGTGACCATGTATTATCCGACTTATGTAAACAACCTTGAAGGTTTAAACTTTTCTGGTCTAGGTCTTTGTTTTATGTAATGCAATTATTGTTTTTATTGTGTAATCATGTTTTATTACGTTTTTAGAATTTGACGTCATAAGATGTTTTCATGGATTAATGGATCCTTTAGAAGTGTATACAGTATATAGATCAATGCTTTTGATTCATGCCATCATGACGACGAAACACCGTGTGTCCCGATAGTGTCACTTCGATACAATGATATCATCGTAATCTAATAATCTAGTTAATTTAAATCCACATTGAAATTGGATACAAAAAGCCAATGAATTCAAAATACTATAATTAATAAATTATACAGCAAAATGATTTTGTTTGAATTTGGATATCTTCACAAGATCCTATGTTGTCATTATAATGTAACAAATAGATGACATCATGTAAACACATCGAAGGCGGTCATCGTGAAATAATAAATGATCTCGCGATTTATACTTTAATAAATTCAGAAAGAAGAAATTATTTCTGTCAGTTGTAATTCAATTAGTCTGACTGATAATATTTCGATAAACAAAGTTTGAAATAATTTTTCAATTAAAAAATTTTTCCTAGAGACAATATAATTAATTTTGGTAAAATGATCAATTTTCAAATTTTTCAGTAGATATTTTACGTAATATCACAGCATTAATAATTTCAATGTTCCTTCAAGTATTTTTTTTTTCAAATCGACGACGGAAATATTTAAAGAATAACTGTATAAAAAATCAACATGCAAATAATCAAAGCCAAGTTTTCCTTAATACAATATATTATACATGTTTTTAAACTAGATAGATATTTTACGTAATATCACAGCATTAAGAATTTCAATGTTCCTTCAAGTATTTTTTTTTTTACAAATCGACGACGGAAATATTTAAAGAATAACTGTATAAAAAATCAATATGCAAATAATCAAAGCCAAGTTTTCCTTAATACAATATATTATACATGTTTTTAAACTATGCCCGACAGGCTTTATTAGTTATATCATATGGAAGAATCAAACAATTCTGATAACCAGTGCTTCTCAAACTTTTTTCATTCATGATCCCTTTTTTCGTTACGAGATTTTTTGCGACTCCAGGTTGACAATTAAAATACGACAAGTTTTGAAAAATTTTATTGCAGTGAAAAATTAATATATGTTACTGCCACTTTATGTGGTTTATTTTTTATGATTTATTTAAAACTATCTCAAAGTGAAATTCCGATTTAATAGATAAAAAAAAATTGTGATATTTTAACATAAATCAATAATTTTAATATAATTTTGAAATAATATATATTAAAGCTACATTATAAAAAGTACTCAAGTTTCATTCAATTGAATAAATATTATAAACTAAAATTTTTCAAAGTAAATATAAAACTTTCAGTTAGGTACTTTTCATCTACACACTTAAGATGAACACGATCAACCAACTACACTGAAAAGACATATGTTATTATACGTAAAATATTGGGCGTTTGTGAAATTACATATAAACTGAAATTCGTGTTTGAATTTAATTTTAGCGACTCCAGCATTTCGCTTCGCGACCATAGTTTGAAAAGCACTGCTGATAACAAATATCGGGAATTCCCATATATGTATCAGACATAGCAATCCCAACATTGCAGAGAGTCAACGAATTGTACTTTGGGGCAGATACCAAAGTCAAAAAAAAAAACCTTAAAAAATATTTTTACAAATTATTTTACTATTTTTGCCAATGGATGGCGCTATTTTAAAACACCAATGATACGGTAAATTAATAAATAATAAAAATTTTGTTTCACAATAAAATGCAAGTTGCTATCCTTGGAAATAAAACATTATATTTTATAAAATGTTGTTTAAAATAGTTTGATATTTGCTAAAAATATTTCATGTCGTAATTTGAAGTTATATTAAATACGAATAACTCTAGAGGAGAATTTAAATGTAGTGATGATATATTTAATCCCGAGTAAAGATACTCGGGATTAATAAATATATTTGCAAATGGGAAAACTATCGTTAGAAACTTCATCTTATATTTTATTTCAAAAGTTCGAATATAAATGATTTTGATTTTTTTTTCTTTTTTAACCTTCGCTTTAAACTCTCAGTTAGTTAGTTAGTTAGTTTTATTACGCCGCCTATCCTCATGGGATATTCTTTATCTGGCGGCGGCCATTTATAGCTCCCATCACAAACTACCCAGTACCCATGATGGGGTCAACCGAAGGATGGAGTTCAACAGGCCGGGCCCGGACCCCTCCTGAAAAATTGGTGGTGTGTTGACTCGGATTTGAACCCGGATCCTCCAGGGTGGTAAGCCGAAGCTTTCCCAAGTAAGCCGAAGCTTTACCACGCGCCCGGATCCCTCCTGAAAAATTGGAGGTGTGGGACCCGGATTTGAAACAGACCCCTCCTGAAAAACTGGAGGTGTGGGACCCGGATTTGAACCCGCTCCAGGGTGGTAAGCCAAAGCTTTACCACGCGGCCATCCGGCCGACACTCCTGAAAAATTGGAGGTGTGGGACCCGGATTTGAACCCGGATCCTCCCAGGGGTGGTAAGGCCGAAGCTTTCCCACGCAGCCATCCGGCCGATTAAACTCAGTATTGTTTTTTTTTTTATCGGTCGGATTGGCCGCATGGAAACGCTTCAGCTTTCCAACTAGAAGGCATGGGATCGAATCCAGAAGCGTGTTCAATATACTAGCCGGCTAGCAGTCGCTAACAGCCGCTTAATGCTAGTTTACTGGACGCTTGTCTGACTAAAGGCCACTATACACGCTCCGACCAGACCACCGGATCGTCGGGCAGACCTACTGTCGGGTGAAGGGTTGGATTGTGTATAGGCTTGTCGGCAGACAAATATGGTCGGAGACGACACTCGGATGAGAGAACCTCTCGACCAGCCGACTTCAACGGTCGAGTCGTGGAATGTGTAGCGTTGCCTGCCGACAGACAACCAGACGCCTCGAGTGTTCAAGCACATGTCAGTTTTCATAGTTATAGAATTACTTAATTAATTTTGACATGTCTTCTGCGATGAAAGAAAAGAAAGCGTGTTATGTAGAATTAATTGAATGTTTTAAGAATTATCGTGGGATGTAAAAAGTCTTACCGAAGCACGGCGAAAATGGTACAGATCGAAAGAGGGCCGAAACAACAAAAAATCCCTAGTGAACCAGGGATCAAAAGTCAAACGTTTACGAGATATAGAGCAACAAAGTTCCGTTGGTTACAAACTGTGCATGCGGTTTGACGTGCGTAATGTTAAGGCCCCTATACACACTCCGACCAGACCACCGGACCGTCGGGCAGACCTACTGTCGGGTGAAGGGTTGGATAGTGTGTAGGCTTGTCGGCAGACAAATATCGTCGGAGACGACAGTCGGACGGTCGGATGAGAAAACCTCTCGACCAGCCGACTTCCCGCCACTTCAACAGTCGAGTCGTGGAATGTGTAGCGTTGCCTGCAGACAGACATTAAGACGCCTCGAGTGTTCAAGCACATGGCAGCTTTCATAGAGAGTTATAGAATTGCTTAACTAATTTTGACATGTCTTCTGCGCAGGAAGAGAAGCAAGCGAGTTATGTAGAATTAATTGAATGTTTTAAGAATTATCGGTGTTTGTGGGATGTAAAAAGCGCTGTATATTCGAACAGGGAAAGCCGAAATGAGGCTTATAATCAAAACAGCACTGAGTGCGAATCCAACTTTTTGATAATTAGAAAGATGGGGAGGCATCGTGTACAACATTCAGATGTTATCCTTTGCGAATTCAGAATAACTACTGGAATCCTTGTGGGAATGTAGATGTCGGACCCATATGTCGGCTGGTCTGGTCTGGACGTGTGTAGAGTACACCGACGACGACAGTCGGACGGAAAGCTGATCAGTTTGGTCGTGTCGGTTGGTCTGGTCGGAGCGTGTATAGGGGCTTTTAGGAGGCTTTTTAATAAAACTAAGAGGACTGGTGATTGGGACACGTATAGAAGTGCTCTCATTGGTTATAATAAGGCCATTAGAAAGACTAAAAAGTCTTTCTGGAAACGTTATTGTCAGGGAATTGAGGATATACCTGATATATCCAGACTTGTGAAAATAATGTGTAATGGGAATTTTTGCAAGGTTGGTTCTCTTAGGTTGTCTGATGGCAGTATGACTAGTACGTGCAAGGACTCTTTAAAAGAACTATTTCGAGTACACTTTTCTGGGTCTACTTTGAGGGCTCATCCTGCTTGCAGGTGCAGTCCGACCTCAATGGACGTGTTTATCATGCCAAGAGGGAGGATTGGCGCCTTGTGAGGGGGATGATCAATCAGTCTAATATTAGATGGGCGTCGGCCAGATTGGCCGCGTGGAAACGCTTTGGCTTTCCACTCTGAAGGACCCGGGTTCGAGTCTCGGGTCCCACCCCTTGAAAATATTTATCATGGGGTCCGGGCCCGGCCCGTCGATCCCCGTCCTCCACAATCCGGCTGACCCCTCCGCAGGGGTGGGCAGCCTGTGGAAGGGCTTGTTTCGCCCCGTCACTTAGTATTCTCCCTGAATGGAAAGTGGCGTCATCTGTTAACAAAAAAAAAAAATATTAGATGGGCTATAAGTGTTTTCCAGCCCTTCAAGTCGGTGGGACCGGATGGCATTTTGCCAGTGTTCTTGTAACAGAGCATTGACATCCTGGCCTCTCCTCTTTGCCGTGTCTTTCGGGCCTGTTTGGCCTTTGGCTATGTTACATGGTCCTGGTAAGGTTTCTTTTATATCTAAGCCTGGGCGTAATTTCTGGGCGTATATACCGAAGCCCTCTCGAGGGCACCCACCTTGACGAGGTGAGAGGGCTTACCGGCTGTCACTATGCCTGTATCTGGTGGATCCGGGCCGATACGTCCATAGTGACAGGGAGAAACTAAGAGGTTGCCAAATGTTAGGCGAGATCTGGCGAAGACGACCCCACACCTCTTGACGGGCGTGTGCAGACGTTGGTGTGTCCTCGGCGAGTCGAAAGGGAGTGGTTCACCCTAGTAGACAAGCCGTGGGAAGTCCTAGCCGGATAATTCGCCCGGATCTCGGTTGACTTTCTATAGAGAGATCCAGCAGCAATATTTAACTCTACGAAATTTAGATTTCATAATGCCAAATGCATGCTCAATAACTACGTGTGTTATACTATGTGCAAAATTGTAATTTTTCTCTAACTGAGACAAATGTCCATTATCGTGGAATGGTGTTAAGAGATCAGTTCTGCGGGGATATGCAGAATCGCCAAGATGATGATATTCTGCGAGTATAAAGTGTGGATTTTCCATCATCGTTCTTCCAAGAGGTTACCTGTAACTTTCTTGAGTTCCTAGATACCATAAAGTCATGAGAATTTTTTCATGGGAGGAATCGGGACTGAAGTTTTCTCGACATCATTTTCAAACTGCATCGTATTAAGTAATTGCTATCGAAATATCAAATAATCTATTTGGTATAATTGATTCATAATAATTTTTAACTGAAGCATATCAAATAATCTATTAAACATATGTTAATAATAAAATATTTATTAACTTCATAGCTTTCTTATCTCTATCGAATGTCGAGACATACGAAAATGGCTCTTAAAATCTAAATCGTTGTATCTTGATATGATTGATTCATAATAATTTTTAACTGAAGTGAATTCTTTTATATCTTTAAATATATTTATAAAAGCTGATAATATTAAATCTTGTTTTGTTTCACTACATAAATGAGTCATAATTTCAAATGCTACATCAATTTTGCAAATTTCCTGATTTAATATAGCTAAAACGACATTTTTCATTTTGTCGACCATTTTGACTAACTTAGAAAACCGTTCAATATAAACTAGCCTATTCTTAGCTCTGCCCACTCAGTCAGTTAGAATTCTAACTTAGCCGGCTAGTATATTGAACATGCTTCGGATTACCGATGTTAAGTTAGCCCATCAAAATTTTCCAGTGGACTATCATGATTTTTATTTAGACTATACTATAAAAAAATAAACGAGATCAGATAATAATAATCAGCCACTTACATCTTTCTGCATGGAAATTCACATTCCAGCCTTGCTTTTATCTCAAAGTTTGAGAGATCCTGGCCTGGTCCGTCAATTCTCCTCCTCTAATCCTTTTTGTTCGATGTTACTTTTCAACCTGAGGTTATTTAGTCGTCAAACATTCAAATATCCATTACGGAAATTCACATTCCAGCCTTGCTTTTATCTCAAAAGTTTGAGAGATACTGGCCTGGTCCGTCAATTCTCCTCCTCTAATCCTTATTGTTCGATGTTACTTTTCAACCTGAGGTTATTTAGTCGTCAAACATTCAAATATCCATTATAGATTGCCCATAGTCATATTGTAGTCAGTCCCACTTCATATGGAATACTCATTGAATAAGTGGCCATTCAGAGATCTTTGCTTGAGCTGATATTTTTTCATCAATAATATGTATGCGTTAAAAGTTATGCATATAAAACTCATTTTATTACATGGTGTCTAGATAGATAAATCCAAGATACTTGTTCTTTTGTAAGATACATTACTTCATTTTTCTAAACTTAACTGAACTTAACGAAATTTTTAAATTAATAAATAGGTTATAGATTTTTTTACAAAATTCTGGATTTAAAAACTTTTGTGAAATTCAGCTCCACAACAAAAGTAGTTACTATAATTATCAAAATTTCATTATTGACAAAGTATTACAGAAAAAATAATTTTACTTAATAATAAAATTAACTTATTTTTAATGATCCTTCTAATCATCATTCAGAATATCTAGTTTAATAATATTTAATACAGGGCTTGACAAATTTCAAAAAGTTGAGTAGACAATTGGCTACCACTGCAAATTTCATGGTAGCCAACTCAAAAATGAGACTTGCACGTCAGTAAAACCAGGTAAAGACATCGTTAAAATCGATTTGAAATTTTTTGGGCCTATTAATGGTAACAACATAATTTTATCGACAGAAAATTGAAGGGTTCCCGAGAAAAACATTCCAAGCACCAAACTGTAAATTCAACATAAGCAACTTATTTTTAATGATCCTTTTAATCCTCATTCAGAATATCTAGTTTAATAATATTTAATTAATATTAGTTTCTTAAGACGTTTTTGATTTTTATTATAATAAAACTGATCTACAAATCATTTTAAATAGTTTGTTTCATAGTTTACTAAGTTTTGGTTCTGATACAAATTATTTCAATATTGTTTTAAATTCATATTCTAGATAAATTTTATTAAGCATTTCAATGATACTTTATTAATCATAATCTATACAATTCAAAATCCTATCTACACTGCAAATGATATTATTATTTTTATTTGTATATAACAATGTTAATGAGTTTTCTCCCATTCTTCCTTTTCTTTTTTTTCCTTATTTATTTCATCTAAGTAAGGAGTGAGATATGGAACATCCTGAAAGAATGTTAAATTATATTAATATATTTAAATATATATAATAATCATATTTAATAGAAGTTTCTTAAGACGTTTTTGACTTTTATTATAATAAAACTGATCTACAAATCATTTTAAATAGTTTGTTTCATAGTTTACTAAGTTTTGGTTCTGATACAAATTATTTCAATATTGTTTTAAATTCATATTCTAGATAAATTTTATTAAGCATTTCAATGATACTTTATTAATCATAATCTATACAATTCAAAATCCTATCTACACTGCAAATGATATTATTATTTTTATTTGTATATAACAATGTTAATGAGTTTTCTCCCATTCTTCCTTTTCTTTTTTTTCCTTATTTATTTCATCTAAGTAAGGAGTGAGATATGGAACATCCTGAAAGAATGTTAAATTATATTAATATATTTAAATATATATAAAAAGCATATTTTCTATATACCTTTCTATATCATAAAAAACATGTTAAATTTGAAAAAATGCAAGAATTCTTATTAATTCTGATTCAACCTAAATTCATTTTTCACTTTAATGTTGAGTTCAAAAGATGAGAGAGAAATAAATAACAACATTTCTTCAAAAAAGTTTAATTACTTGTAAGCAAGACTGAGAATAAATTCAATCTCTTTTCTTTATATATGCTTTCCCATTTCTATGTTTAAATATTTAAAATAGAGTATAGCATTATCTTTTAATATTTAATTTAAAAGCATTTTATTGTTGGAAAATTACTCAGCTAAAAGAGAGAGACAATCTTAATAAAGTTCTTGTAAGTTGAGCTGCTAGATTGGATACTAAAGATAGTAATGATTGGGCATTTTTACACTTTGCTGTTTTTAGTGACAAGTTTGACATAGTGAAGTTTCTTTTTTGATAAAAATACCAATATTGAAGCTAAAAATTGATGTGGCCAATCAAATATAATTTTATAAATGAGATCTTTCCATACTTTAAACATTATGTTCCTAAGGGATGTGTTATGAATGATAAAACAGACAAAGACAAAAAGAGAGCTAATAATAATAATAATAATAATAATTAATAATAATAATCTTAAAGATTATTTACTCTTCATTATTATTGAGAGATAAGTAGGTGACCTTTTATACACATCAACTACTGTCTTCAGTACAATCTAAGAATGAAACATTTATATAATGTGTTGGTAAAACCATGGCAACTAGAGGGCACATAACTTCTATTTCTTGTGCACCATTTTGAATTTTTCAATTTCATAACAGACAATGGAGTTTCTGATACAAACCTAGTTATATTGTATTGTATAAGCTATGCACCTGGTTTTAAATATCTTTTTATGAATATGCAGAATTTATTTATTACAATTAATGATGATATTTTCAACTTCAACATACTTCATATTTGAAAAAATTTGCAAACTCAAGAATTTGTTAAGCAGAAAGAAAATGAAAAACTACCTGTATTTTTAATTGTTACAGCTAACTTTTACAAAAATAAATGAAATAATTATAAATCCAAGTTCACTGGTAAAGATTCCATGAGGGACAAAAGCCCCGTTCTCAAGTTATGGGGCTCCAAAGTTGGGACTCGAAATCACGTTTCTTTATGATTTTCTGCAAAACTTTATAAATAATCGGATATTTTAAACGATTTTAGACGTATCTTATCATTCTGAATTGAATGCAATCAATTTAAATAAAGATATTTTAAAAGATTTTAGACATATCTTATCATTCCGAATTGAATGCAATCAATTTAAATAAGCTACGACTTACCTTTACGAAGTTAGTGATTTTTTTTTCCTTACGACGATAGCCTATATCCATTCCGAAGCTTTGTAGAATTCTCAAATATTTAAATTTTTTATTGTTTTGCATATATTACAGAAAAAAATGTGAACAACAAAATTTTATTAATCATTTTATTATTTTAAATTAAAGTAGTCCCTTGTTCAATTATTTGTGCTCCACTACCTAACACATGCTAGGAAAGCCACTTTTGGAAGTCTATTTCTTGCACTGCACGACAAAAGTTTAGGAACCTCTAATTTCATTTTTTTACTTATATCAAAAAAAAAATAAAAAATATATATATATTAAAATATGAATTATCATCATGCTGTTCATTCTTTTAGCATAATAACCTAAAGAAAAAAAAAAATATATATTAAAATATGAATTATCATCATGCTGTTCATTCTTTTAGCATAATAACCTAAAAAAAAAAACATTGCTTTAAAGTGGCTGTTTTAATAAAATTTTAATTAATCCTCTAATTCCAATTTAATCCAAATCATCTAATCCATCTGTCAACTTTGGACTACCAAACTTTCGTCAATATGTCATCCAAATTTATACTTGTTGTTGTATTGTGTTTTGCATATCCTCCTTAGTTTGTGTATAATTTTTTGCTCAGTTATGTTGATCTGATAAATTATAATTTAAGAAAGTTTTAGGTACTTACATAATTAATTTTGCAAAAAGAAATTTAAACTTAATGTGAATGATGAAATTTACTATGTTCATGATTAATTATATCATCAAAATTTGGAGTAACTCGGTAGTGTACGTGTATATTCGCTTAGTTTGTGTATAATTTTTTGCTCAGTTATGTTGATCTGATAAATTATAATTTAAGAAAGTTTGGCCCCTTATAAATAATATGATTTTGATGTTTTTTCACACAAAATTTAATAAATTAATTTTATTTAAAAATTTAGAAGTTTTAGTTTATCAGAGAATACCACACTTGAAAATTGATGTGGAAGTCAACATTCTAGATTATAGAAGAAAATAATCAGATGATTATGATAGCAGCTGGTTGCTTGATTACATAAATTTAATATTTAAATATATTTTTTTCTTAAAATATAAGTAATTTTTGTGTTATCTCAGCCACATAAACTAATTATTAGACCAATGATGCAAACTATTGACAAAAACTGTTCATTCAATGTCAACTATGACTTCAAGCTATGGGATAGTTTCATTATGTTACCTAAGGAAAAAAGCATCACAACCTATCTTCTTTGTTTGAAAATGCTAATATAACTTTAATTTTGCAAAAAATAATGATTTAAAATGACTAAATAAAGAGAGATAATTCATCATCTACCATTTTAAAAAGAAACTGATGCAAAAACCTGGAATAAAACAACTATAAAACATGATAATGCAAATCTAGCATATAAATGGCATGATAATTGCTACAAATACAAATTACAGCTATATTTATAAAGTCTGCTTTTGGATAAATACTAATACTTCTTATGAAGAAAAAAATATTTTTCATACATTTTTAAGAAAATAAGAAGAGCTGGCTAACAAACAATTATTTTATTTATTTTTATAGTAGAGTATCATAATTTAACTACTAGGAATGAGAGTTCAATGATTTATTTATATGCAGTATCAGATTAAGCTTAGCAGTATTGACTTAAAAAATAAATGATCTTCATTAATTAGAAAAATTCTTTAGAATTATCAAGTATTTGGTATTATTTGAAGCAAAATATGATCAAGAATTTTAAGTATATAAAAGTTATCTTTATCTGATGCAGAAAAATTAATAATTTGAAAAAAAAAAAAAATGTAATCATCAAAATTAGGCATGACGACTTACATAAATTTTTTCTTTTTTTTTATTATCACTTTTTTATTTTATTCTTTATTTTCTAAAATTAAAAAACAATATCAGGACACAGTATATGGCCCACAAATTCAAATTTTTTCTTGCCGAAAAAAAAAGTTATAACAAATAATTGAAATTTCATTTTTTAAAAAGATTTAAATGAAATTTCTAATGGAATGTGTCAGTTTATGAGAGGAATACATAAGGTTAATGTCATTTTACTATTACATTGCCAGCATAAATTAACTTAAAAATAATTTTTATAAAAGTCTTCTTTTGGATAAATACTAATACTTCTTATAAAGCAAAAAGTATTTTTCATATATTAGTTTAAGAAAATAAGAAAAATTTTTAATTTTTAAAAAATTAAAAAACTTAAGGCAATGAAACAATATAAAGCCTTGTTTTCTTACATCTTACATAACAGAGAGAAAATGAGATAAAAAAAAAACCTATAATTATAGAAAACAAGATAATTATATTTTATATGAGCACTAACTCAAGTAAACAATATTGTCTATGAATAATATATTAATTAAATTATGCAGCATAGAGGACATTTGGCTAATTTTTCAAGTGGAAATGTTTTGCTTTCCAATCAGAGCACCTAAAATTGAAATAGGAACTCACTCTGGAAAATTTATATGCTAAATCAATGGGAATTTTGATTTACTTAATGTCATTTCAGTTTGTTATTTTCAAGAAATTAATCTCATCAATAAACAAGGACCTACTGTATTTTGAAATTAGTCTTTTAGTAATTGAATAATAGAAGCATTATTTACAACAAACAACTCATTTTTGAATAATAAAAATAATAACAACATTATTTGACTAAAAACTGCTGAAACTCCTATTATGTATTATTATTATATTATATGTATTAATCTTATAATAATAATAATTTCTTACATTTAGATAGTTTTTATATTTTGAATTTTCCCTATATCATAGAAAATACATAATTTCTTATCCATTACGCCAATTGCAAATTAAATTTATTGTCTAAAATTGGCATAAATTACAAAAACAGTAATGATAAAAATTACTATAGAGTAATGCTATTATAATAAGTCCAAGTATAAGAAATTTTAAAAATAGCATGAAATCATACAGCCAATATGCAAATAGTTCAGTTATATAAAACTGAACTATTGTTAAAATAAATATTTTTGATGATAAAAATTACTATAGAGTAATGCTATTATAATAAGTCCAAGTACAAGAAATTTTAGAAATAGCATGAAATCATATAGCCAATATGCAAATAGTTCAGTTATATAAAACTGAACTATTGTTAAAATAAATATTTTACATATGAATTGATTTAGTTTTATATATATATAGCAGTTTACTTCTATTTAAAAATTCTAAATTTTACTTACATCTTCAAATTTAGTCCATTGTTCCTTTGGCAAAATACGATGCATTAAACTATACTGCATAGCCCTAACAATACGAAAAGTACGCTCATGATAATCTTTAGGGGGAAGACGTCTAACAGCTTCTTTTACATCATCTTGCCATTCATCTAAAAGATCTTCATATAGTAAACCTATAAAGCAAATTTATTAATCATATGAAATTTTTCTTGAAACAAATTAAAAGTTTATGAAATTAAATTATATTGAAAATATTTTTTCACATGAAAAATAAATTTAGTAATGATCGCTAAATATATTTAATATGTGTTTTCAGAATATAATTCATCCAACAAATTCATTAAATTAAAATAAAAATATCTTTTATTTAAAAAAAGAGAGTTAAATCATTAATATTTTTTTCTAAAAGTACAAATATTCCCTTAGTTCAGTGTTTTCCAAACTGTGGGGTGCGTGTCTATCCAAGGTGTGGAAAAACTCAAAAATTATCATTTTTGAAACAAACAAATAAAAAATAAATTCAAGTCAAGAAAAAATGAATTAGCAAAAGCGTTATAAATAGATTAAATACCTACAAATATTCATGTACCCAAAAAACTTTCTGCTGTAGCTGTTTTAAAGACAAAATAACAATCTCGTTTAGTGATTGAAAAAATTGTGAGTAGCGATATTTTCCATGACAACCATTTGAGAGAATTTGTGCTGAAAAATAAGCCTACCCGTTGCATTAAACATATATTCTATTTTTCGTTTTTTTTTGTAAGATTTGTTTAATTGTATTAAAAATTATCACACTATAATATATATATATATATATATTTTTTATGTATAAGAACTTTATTGTTTTGTAGTATTACATTTAGTAGAAAGTATTGATAAAATTAGACTATGAAAATGGGAGCATACCAGTATATTGTTTTGTAATATTAAACAATAAGTAAAAAGTATTTATAAAATTAGACTGTTATGGAATGAGGGGGGCATATCAAGTTTTTATGAAAAAGGAGGCACAGACAAAAAGTTTGGAAACCACTGCATTAATTACAAAGTTTTTAATACATATAAATATGTCATTTCATTTTGTAATTTTTTTTTTCAAATTCAAAATTCTAACATAAAAAAAATAAATAAACAGAATTCTAATTTTAAACAATCTTTTCTGATTGAAGATGCTTCTTTAAAAGTCTAATGTTTTCTTAAAGAATTTTGAATTTGAAAAAAAAATTACAAAATGAAAACAAAAAAAAATAAATAAACAGAATTTTAATTTTAAACAATCTTTTCTGATTGAAGATGCTTCTTTAAAAGTCTAATGTTTTCTTAATAAAGTTCATTGCTGTGAAGTGATTATTTATTTTAATATTTAGATTGACAGTTTTGTACTAT
Organism: Olivierus martensii; assembly: GCA_000484575.1. Taxonomy (NCBI): domain Eukaryota; kingdom Metazoa; phylum Arthropoda; class Arachnida; order Scorpiones; family Buthidae; genus Olivierus; species Olivierus martensii. The sequence goes on from AYEL01078397.1 coordinate 56,562, forward strand.
GTATGTGATAATAATATACTGTATAACAGTGCCAGATCTAGATATTTTGTCACCTGAGGCAACATTAGAATATGGCGCCCTTTCTCCTCTTCACTCACATGCATTAATACATAAACATATATAATACTTTGGAGCTAGCTTATTTATTTTAATATTTAGATTGACAGTTTTGTACTATGTATGTGCTAATAATATACTGTATATCAGTGCCAGATCTGGATATTTTGTCACCTGAGGCAACATTAGAATATGGCACCCTTTCTCCTCTTCACTCACATGCATTAATACATAAACATATATAATACTTTGGAGCCAGAAATGTAATGACAGTCATTGAGAAACATAAAAACTTTATTTATTTTTTCAAAGCAACAGATAGTTAACAAAATACTACCAGAAAATACATCTATAATAAAAAAAATAATAATGAATACTATTTAATATAATAAATATGAACTATATTTTTCATTCTTTTAAAGAGACAAAACTATTAATAATTGATTATCAATTAATTAATTTAATTCGCATTGGTTTCTCTATCCCTTAATAAGTATTATCTGTTAAAAAAATATACCATTATGTCTATAATAATGAATACTATATAATATAATAAATATGAACTATATTTTTCATTCTTTTAAAGAGGCAAAACTATTAATAATTGTTTATCAATTAATTAATTTAATTCACATTGGTTTCTCTATCCCTTAATAAGTATTATCTGTTAAAAAAATATACCATTATGTCTTTGTAGACTAACCATAGCACTAAATGTTGTCAAGATAAATATAATTAAGACTGTGTGAGAAATTGCAACTGCATTTTCGTGCCCCCTCATAATTTTCCCGATATGACTGTCTCATTCTAGATCTGGCACTGATATATATAGTCGCAAACTAATATACAAGAATTATAATGAACGAACAATGAAACCAAAATCAGAATTATTTAAAAACAACAATAATAATAAAATTTGAAGTTACCAATAACCTGGTGATTCCTCTAAAAAATGCATAATGCAGCAATACTGCCGATTTCAGTTTGCAAGTTCGATATTATGAGTTCATAACAAAATTTATATTAATTAATTAATTTTTGCTTACAAGTTATAATACTAATTAACAACTGATACAAAAATACTTAAATAAATCATACAAACAAACTCCAATTTCAGTTTGCAAGTTCGATATTATGAGTTCATAACAAAATTTATACTAATTAATTTTTGCTTATAAGTTATTATAATACTAATTAACAACTGATACAAAAATACTTAAATAAATCATACAAACAAACTCAAAGTATGCAAAATAAGAAATCAGCTAAAAAGATGTATATCTGAAGCACTGATGACTTTTTAAAGTTGAAAGTGCTTTGGATATAGATCTTTGTATCTGATTAATGTTTATCCTACTTACTTTGAGCTTGTTTATATGATTTATTGAATTTTTATTTTAACAACCAGAACAGCTATATTATTACAAACTGATTGACTATCAATACTGTTTTTAAGCCTTTTAAATTAAATGCATTTCATATTATAATTCTATGAAAATTAATGATTATAAGGTATCTAAAGTTAATAAACAAGAATAGAACATAGATACAATTTTAAGCAGTTATTAACTATTAAGGAATTTATGTCAGCAAATTTATGTCATTAAAGAATTATGATGCAGTGAGTAGAGAACATGAAGATTTTAAGTTTATAAGTGTCTACTACATATTATAATTCTATGAAAATTAATGATTATAAGGTATCTAAAATTAATAAACAAGAATAGAACATAGATACAATTTTAAGCAGTTATTAACTATTAAGGAAGCGACACAGCAAATTTATGTCATTAAAGAATTATGATGCAGTGAGTAGAGAACATGAAGATTTTAAAATGATTATTTTATTTCAATTCAACAAAATAAAAATAAAATTGATATAAAAGAAAATATCGTATAGGAGAAATAAGATATTAAATATATTATAAAATGATAAATTTTTATTAAAACAATGTTATTAAACAGAAATATATGAGGTTCTCATAAAGGATAACTACACAAGAAAAATAAGGTTTCACTTAATTTGTATGGAGTACATGAAAATTAATTTTCATTTTCTCATAGAAAGGTTCTATATTACTTATAGAAAGATATTTTGTGTGACATTAATTTTATTACTAAGATAGGTATCAATGAGAATTATTGAACAAAGCTAATTTTAGCAATGATATTTGGCAAGTATTACAGAGATATACATTTAGACAATATATCTACAGCCAACCAAATCTTAAGATATTCTTACCTAAATAAAAATGTCTAACCTAAATTAATGATTAAAATTTAGGTTAAATAAATTAACCTAATTTTTACATCATTAGAATGAGAATAAAAAAATATAATGAATTGTAAAAATTTCAAAAAATTTTAATGAAAATTAAGCAAGATTTCATATTAATTTTTTGCATATTAATTAGGTTTATTTTAAAAACCCTCACAAAGGTCAATGGATTAATCCAATTATATACCGTTGGATGTTTTATTACATAATTCTTTTCTAAAAATTGTAAGCATGCTCACCATATTGTCGCCATCCATTTATAACTAAAAATGTCTAACCTAAATTAATGGTTAAAATTTAGGTTAAATAAATTAACCTAATTTTTACATCATTAGAAGGAGAATAAAAAATATAATGAATTGTAAAAATTTCAAAAAATTTTAATGAAAATTAAGCAAGATTTCATATTAATTTTTTGCATATTAATTAGGTTTATTTTAAAAACCCTCACAAAGGTCAATGGATTAATCCAATTATATACTGTTGGATGTTTTATTACATTGTGAGGCTGCCGCGAGGTGTCGCTGTCGTCGATATTTGAATCAAACGTCAGCGGTCAGTTCCTGACACCAGGGTAGAGTTTAAAGTGATCTCCAGCACTATTATATAGCTGAATTATCAAAATGTGCCGTTGTAGGCAAGCGCATTATTTCAAGACGCGTTATTTAATTGTTGACGTGTTTAATGTGGATAATCGTCCGAGCATTAGGCTTAGTGTGAGTAAGGGGCACAGAGGTCCGGGTTGAAGGAGAGACACAAACGACGATATAAATATAACAAAACAATGATATTTATTTTACAAGACAGAGAATTAAATTGATTACAAATATTGAATGTTAAGAAAACAAGGAAACGATTCAAAGATATAAAACTCCTAACTATTTTGGATAATTTAGCGAACGAGCAAAACGGTTCGTGAATGTAAATACTGGCGAACGAGCTATACGGTTCGTAAGGTTAGGCAGTTAGCAGTCGGGTTGACTATCGTAGTCACTCCTTAAGCATATCGCTACATACCTGAACATAGGTGAGTCGGATGTTAGCTTCTTCTCTCAGAGAGGACTTCGTTATCTCTCTGGATGTCTTCAGAGGTGAGGGAGGACCCTGTTATCTCCCTGGCTATGTGTTGAATAGGTAATCCAGTAACTCATCTATAAGTCTACAAGGATTACTAAGTTATCTCTCTGGATAAGGTTCGTCGACTCAAGCAGTGGTTTGGATAGGTAATCCAGTAACTCATCTATAAGTCTACAAGGAGTACTAAGTTATCTCCCTGGATAAGGTTCGTCGACTCAACCGACACAACCGTGTGGCACAACCTATGCAACCATCTTGACTATGCCTCCCCTGACTCGTCTTCTCCTCCCGCCTTTTATCTGTTGGCCAAGGAGGGCTCCTGAGTCAGTCCTGACATCATTCTGATATCGAAATCTTCGCTATTAGCACTGAGAGTTCCTCATTGATTGTCCGCCAACTTTATTGTTTTAGTTCCTCATTCAGGCAGTTCTCAACCCGACTGTTTAGATAAAATGAATCAGAAAGGAAGCTAAGTCAGCATTTCCTTTGCTTTCAACTGATAAGATTTGTGCAAAGTTACAATATTATATAGAATTAAATAAAGTATTATTTTACAAATAAAATAAATTGATTAGAATACTAAATTATTCAATTGAATTAATATTATAATTAACATAATTTTTATAACATTGATAAAGGATTAATTTATTAAATGATAACAAAATGGGAGGTTTCCCGGGCCTCACAACATAATTCTTTTCTAAAAATTGTAAGCATGCTCACCATATTGTCGCCATCCATTTATATTAAACATCAACCTCTTCAGAGCTTGGCGTCCTATTAAAAAAATATATACACATATATTATATACATAAATAGTCTTTACATCATGAATCGTCTTAATTAATGTATTGTCTAGTTAACATCCAGGACCTTTTCTTTATCTACATACAATAGCCTAAAGTTTTTCAATGTTCACTTTCACAGATTAAATAAGTTATGTAACTTGTGAAAGTTCTTAGTTTTTTGTAATTAATTATTATACACAGTATGAAGTGTTAACAATTCATGATACATAAGTCTGTGAATCAACAAAATGTGAAAAATAAACACGTGTTATGTAGACTTGAGATTTGTTTGAAAGAAAACTGCTTTTACTTGTGGAATACTGTATTCTGTTATTTGATTAATAAAGCTGAAATAGTTTAAATCCAGAATATCTTATTAGGAAAAGAAAAATCCACTTGGATAATGCTTTTAACGATTTGGGATTCTATATACATTTTACTTGAAGTTTAATGAAGGATGTACACTGTTCATATTTAACTCTTTCGACTGACTGACAAAGATGATTTTAAAAGTTCTATATTTGATTTATTATTATTCAGTTGTGGAAAAGTGAACGAATGTAATATAATTAATAATTTCAAAAATAGAAGTGATATTTACATTTAATTTAATTGGAACTACTCCAGATCTGTTTTGTGTTTTTTCAGATTTTGTATCACTAATTTTTAGTGCATGTAGGTAATAACTAATTTTTAAACATAATTTATTTTTTTTAAAATTACAATTCAATTATATTAAAAACATATTTAAAAACTAAATTCTTAAATTACCATATGTTTACAAAAATTTATAAATAACTTTATAAAATTTATAGTTTTATAAATATAAATTTTTGTAAACATATGGTAATTTAAGAATTTAGTTTTTTAAATAAGTTTTTAAATATGTTTTTAATATAATCATTGTAAAGAATTTGAATTGTAATTTTAAAAAAAATAAATTATGTTTAAAAATTAGTTATTACCTACATGCACTAAAAATTAGTGATAAAAATCTGTAAAAAACAGAAAACAGATCTGGAGTAGTTCCAATTAAATTGAATGTAATATAATTAATAGGATGTTTTACACACAAAACAATAAAAAAAAATAAATATTTGAGAATTCTACAAAGCTTCGGAACGGTTGTATCGTTATAAGTGGAAAAAAATACGTAAAGGTAAGTCGTAGCTTATTTAAATTGATTTCATTCGATTCGGAATGATAAGATACATCTAAAATCGTTTAAAATATCCTATTTTCCATAAAAGTTTTGCAGAAAATCATAAAAAAATGTGATTCTGAATCTATAAAAAATTTTCAGGAAATCATAAAAAAAAACATGATTCTGAACTCCAACTTTGGAGTACAATCCTTTTTATTAGATTCATTTCAAAAAATGTTCATATTAGAGTATAAAAAATTAATTCCTCACAGATCGAATCGTTCTATATCGCGTTCGTGGTGACCTTTAATTCCTGGTTCCTTAGGGATGTTATTTGTGGTTTGACTTCCCCTTTCGATCGGTACCAATTTTGTCTTATTGTGCAAACATTGAAATTTTATCAGAAAATGAATAATTTCCTATTGAACATAATTTATCTAAACAAATCTAGGCCCAAATCTATATTTTTAAATATTTTCGTATTCTTAAAGTTGTTTTATACCAAATCTTTTTCTAAAATTTCTAAGAAATAACCTTACCACTCGCCATCTTGTTTTTCTGTTTGGTTGATAAGTAACTGTTGCCAACTTTAAAATATTTCATATTTAATTTTATAGCTTTTTTAACACTATTTTCCAATCGTATTCCCGATAATTTCAGATATTAGAAAAATAATAAAATACTGCAGGTTTTAAAAGTATTAAAATCAGTTGAATTTAAATTTGTTGAATACAATTTTTGTGCAAGCCTATTGGTAAGCCCATTGCCCGTAACTAATAAATCGCCAAATTATTAATTAACTTATGAAATTATCAGTAGCATTTTTTTTTAACAGACAACGCCACTTTCAATCGATACTGATTACAGAATATTTGCAAATAGCATTTTCAAAAATTGCCCATTCTTGTGAAAGTGTTAACAGGATTGTAGAAGATAGAAATAGGCAGAGATAACAGAATATTTGCAAATAGCATTTTCAAAAGTTGCCCATTCTTGTGAAAGTGTTAACAGGATTGTAGAAGATAGAAATAGGCAGAGATAAAAATATTTGAGACTCCAGATCCGGAGAGGAAACCATGTATAAATTATCAAAGGGTAGTATCCATATTCAAATCTAGTTCTTCAAGATAAAAATTCAAAGTACTTTTACGCGATCCATCTGGCTGACCTTATCAGTATATAATGAGTTGTATCTAAGAATAAAAATGCTCGTTAAAAACGTTCAGTGGAAATGAATCACTTCATTCCTACAAATTAGTATAGTACTTTTGTTATATTGAAAATTTTCAGAGAAAAATAATGAGCATATAAATCGATTTCAAAAACTTTCAGATAAAAAGCAGTGTTGTTTCATGCTACCACTTGACAGTCCTAAACATAATTCAAGTTTTATTCTTAATAACTTATATGCTCACTTATATAAGATGGATATCAAAAGTATACAAGCTATCAAAAAGTTAAGAAATTACGAACTATTCAAAATAATCTTGTTTTACATTTTACTCTGTTTTCCGTTCTGTTGAACACTAAGCTCAAGGGCCTTTCAAATCCCACGGGTATCGGTCCGATTGGGCACGTAGAAATGTTTTGGTTTTTCATTCTGGAGGATCCAAGTTCGATAATCAGGTTCCACCCTATGGATTCGGGTCCGGCCTGTCGATCTTCGTTCAATCCAGTTGATCCTCCGCAGAGATAATTAGTCTGTGAAAGGATTTGTTCCGCTGGACATTTAGTATTTTGAGTTGAAAGTGACAATATATATTGATAAAATAATCCTCACATGCCACCCATAAGGATTTTTCCTTATAAACAGGCTTACAAGTGAAGTATGCAGTTCAACGGAAAAAATTCAGATTCTTCCTGAAAAATCTGGGATGTATATGCTCTAAAAATGGATTCAGTTATAAGTAATAAATCAATTCTTTACTACATGGCCATCCGGATTAAAGGCTGTATTTTTTACTTGTAAATCTAATATAAATTTTATTTTTTTCTTTAATGTTTGTTTTTAGGCTATTTTCCAAAGGAAATGGAGGCTTATAAGATTGGGCCCGTGCTGTCTGTTCTCCATTAATAACTTTTGAACTAATTAGCAGATTTCTATGAAATTCGGTGTTCTGCCATTAAGGGACACCTCGTGGCCGCACTCTTCAATTCTGTAGAACTGATTAATCCTGCAAAATAAATTTTGATAAAAATGAAATTCTTAGTTTACATTATTGTCAACAGATGGCGCTAGGTATTAGCAGTTTAGGATATATAACATTCTTTGAGATAACCATAGATTTTGGTGGTAAAATCTGGCTTATCTATAGATTTGGGCTTATCTGATTTGAAAAACATCATGTCGGAACTGTAAGGTAACCATAACGCAACAATAGATGACGTTGCCAAAAAGTAATTTATGACGTCATGGTTGTATAATAATAATGATGACATCACATCACCGATATGGTGATATCATCGTAACATCTATGCTTTCTAAATCAGCATTAAAATTGCCCACATAAAACTAATTAATTGCAAATGCTAAATAAATGAAAAATAAATGACATTTTTGAAAGACAATTTAATTCTATGTATTAACTTTTTATTTACTATAATAGATGCAACTTTAATTTATAATTGAGTTTCAAATTTTAAGATATATCTATTGTATAGAGTTCACCTTTGATATGAAAGATGGATCACCGGTTGCAAAGCGGAGTGAAAATACACAGAAAAGATATGATGGAAGAAATCTTAAAATTTTCCAGAGTTGGGATTCTTATCGTTCTTCCTTTAATTCTAATTATCCATTTGAAAAACAAGTTCTACATTGCAAGGAAATTGATTTTAAAAAATATATAAATATTTTTTTTCCACTTTTAAATAATAAAACTATATTATTTGAATTGTTTCAATAAATTTCGAAGGATCAAGTAAATATTTTTTACCGATAAACAATATTTCGGTTTCATATCACAAATAGAATATTAGAAATCTTCAAAGCGAGAAATGGATTCCTGCACCAGTAATCTTCAATTACTGGTGCAGAAATCCATGTTTCTTACCGAAACTTTCCATAATGTTAAAAAAAAAATCTGTGCAAATTTGTCATAACCTCGTATTTTTTAATTTATTTAAAATTCATATGGTTGATATTTTTAATATAACAAACTTCACAAAGCCAATTTTCTCGAACAATTGTTCCGGAAAAATCACATTTCCTGAAAGCATTTTATTTTATTTTTTTTTTGAGAAATTAATAAAAATAGAGAAAAATGTGCAATTAATTCTAATCATTTTATTTTTGAATGATTTAAGATGCCAGATTTAAAAAATATGGCTGCAAGTTCATCTATAATGAAAATAGTCTATTAAATTTCATAAAAATCTATTTTAAGAATAGATGATTTTAAGAAATCATCTATTGGAAAATTATGTTCCTTTGAATTTTGACTGACTAAAGCTATGAATAATCTCTCTTTTTAAATGAGTGAAGCGAAGAAGTTAAAAAATAAAATAATACAGCATTAAGGCCAACTTTGAACTGGAACATTCCATTTGATTTTCATTACGAATTGTTTCAAAAGATTATTAATTTATGGGCATGAGGATCTTAAGAACTTTTTCGTTAGAAAAGAAAATGAGCATAAAGTAGGCTAAAATTTTAATTCTCCTACTAACAAACAATTAGGAAGCATATCACATCTATTATGATCATTAAAGTATACTTCTTCGGACTTACTTTCGGATTACTTTAGTATACTTCTTCGGTTGGTTTGGTTTGGTTAGTTAGATTAAGCCGCCATATCCTCATGGGATATTCTGTATCTGGCGGCGGCCACTTATAAAACCCATCACAGGCTGGCCAACACCCATGATGGGGTCAACCGGATGGTTGAAGGATGGGGTTCAACGAGCCGGGCCCAGACCCCTCCTGAAAAACTGGAGGTGTGGGACCCGGATTTGAACCCGGATCCTCTAGGGTGGAAAGCCAAAGCTTTACCACGCGGCCATCCGGCCGATACTTCTTCGGAAATCCCATGGTGGAAATATACAAGGTGTGCTATTGCGCATCCTGTGACGTGTCAGTGACGTCAGACTCGGAGACTCAGAGAATAATATAGCCACATTATAAGTACATATATTTTGCAACTTAGATATTTAAATATTGATACATTGCTTTATAGCTATACTTATAAACTAATTGTGTTCTATTTGATTCTGTATTAAATATAATATATTGTAAAACTTTTCAGTATAATATATTTTTCTGTTGTAGCGTCAATTTAAGCCATTATATTTTGAAAATCATTTTAGATGTATTTTTTTATTGTTTTCAAAACATTTACTGTTGGTTGGTTGGTTGGTTGGTTGCGTGCGGTTTTATAGACCAAGCTGCGCCAAGACGATTTGTAAAAGGGCTATGAGATAAAATAGACATAACCATAAAATAACAGACAACAGTAAAAGTAGTGTAAATAGCTATAAAAAAAGAAAAATGGCAAAATGAAAACAAGACCGAATTAAAAATAAATAAGAAAAAGATAACAGTAAATACAAAAACTGTGTAAAAAATTCAAAAATAAGTTAACCAAACATTTACTGAATCTGTCAAAATGCAATTTATCAAAATTATATATAGTATTAAAATTTCTTTAAAACTGACTTAACAATAGTGTTAATTGATATGAATAAATACCGATACAATATATTTATTATTGAAATCTAAGATTACTTTTATAAACCTCTCTTATATATAATTATAAGAAGCAAAACCTTCTTAAATCACTTTTTACTTGCCTATTATCTTATTTTATAGAATCAAACAAAACATTTTTAATTTAAAATATAATTTATGTATATTCTGAGAATAATGATGAAAAGAAGCTGCTAATTTTTAGAACATAATTTATTAACTTTCATTATTCAATATAATGATAGTTTTTATAGGCGAGATTTTGTTTTTCGAATAATTATGAATTCAAAATTTTTAATTTCCATTATTTTTAGAACACAAATTTTTTTACAGTTTGGGAAGAATTGTCTTGCTTCATTTTCCAATCGGTTTTTCTTAATATGTAAATTTTTTTTTATTTATTGAATATATTTATTGCAAATTTTATTCAATATATAAATTTAGTCATCTAAATATATTGAATTGTGAAGTTTAATTTAATCATACATTTTCATTTATGTAAATTTTTATCTATAGAGAGTAATGATGAAATATTCCTTTAGTCTGAACACGTCTTTCCTTCGACAAGCATTTATCCATTGCTTTGCCAAAATTTCGTTTTTAGGAAAACCAAAATATTTAATTTCGATTCCTTTAGTTTTCCTTGAATAAATATTGCATTCAAAAACTGCACAACTTGGCATTTTAGTTTAAATTTTTATACACATAGCATTCAATATGCACTACTAACTAGACTACCAACGCTTTTCTATGGCCGCGTGGGAAAGCTTCGGCTTACCACCCTGGAGGATCCGGGTCCCACACCTCCAATTTTTCAGGAGGGGTCCGGGCCCGGCCTGTTGAACCCCATCCTTCAACCATCCGGTTGACCCCATCATGGGTGCTGGCCAGCCTGTGATGGGAGCTATAAATGGCCGCCGCCAGATAAAGAATATCCCATGAGGATATGGCGCACACTGAGTGGAAAAGCTTTGTTTTATTTTTATTTAATCTAAATATTTTTTCTAGTTCGAAGTGATTTTGAAAAACAAAATCGAATCAACCAGCCACGGATTCGGATGTTCGTGTTCTACGCAAGCGTATTAAACGAATATGATGTCGTATACATGTGACGCTATTTGGGGAAGTTAACGGAAGTAACGATTTGCTGAAGCAGATTTCTTCTACAAACGCACGCGTGGAACGTAAACTCAATGATGTCATGTTTATTTGCGTTTACGTTCACGTCAACATGTTGCTGAAGCCCTCTAATATACATTAGGATACTTCCGTCCGTTTAACCGCATATTTTTACATCTGCCTTTTCGCCAATGACGATCATATTGCATCTCTTTTGAATCCAGAATATTTTAAAATCCTACGCTTATCCATCTCCGAAAGTAAAAAAAAAATTAGAAAAACACATCTTTTAAAAATATTCATAATATAGTTTCATGTGCACCTAAAACCTTTCTACATAAAAACAGCGTTATAGGAACATACTACTTTCGTGTTCTTGAGAACTGTCGGTAAAATATCAGTTAGAGAAAAAAGTTTTTAAAATACACGATATATGTTTTATTTAATTTAGTGGTAGATATAAATCGTTTCAAAATACAGATCAAAAATCTTTAATCAATTTATTCACATCATTGTCATTATTGACGTTAACAATTTTTCTTGTCCTTTGTTGGCCTGTTTCCTGTTTGGAAGTGTTTTTTCTGTGCTCTTCACTGCGTACTGTTTGCGTTTCCGTTTTTCGGATTTTCTGCATTTAGAATGGTAAGATTTTAATCTCTTTTTAACATTTTATAAAATTTTGTCTGGCAAATATCAATGTAATAAATAATTAACGCAGACATATTTTAAAATGGTAAAGATAGGATAAGGGAAATAAGTTTAGTTTCGCGTCAACATTTTTTATAATTTATATCGTTTTTTGTAAAAATGTTTTATTAATATTAATATGCAAAAATGTGGACCTCAAACTAGGAAATTTTGGATATTAGTCTATCGGTTGGCGTAAAGATGGCGATTCTATCGAAACTTTTTATGGAATTTATTAACTAATGTAAAGAATTATTGGTGACTTTCATATATATATATTAATTCTATACGTGTATATCTTATTATATATTCAATAAATTGTCATCAACGAGAACGTTAGTTGTCATATAAATAGAAATTATAAGATATTTCAATTAGGCTTAGCAATTTTCCGTAGCCATATGTAACAATAAATTTTGAACATTGTTTCTATAGCAACAGAACAACAACATTCCGTTTCCATAGCAACCGCAATTTTCGAAATTTACAGCGAATAAATTAACAGTTTCGCATTAAATTTATGTAATAATTTTATTATTATTTATTTTAAATCAGGGGTTCCAAACTGGGGATATCCATATATCCCTTGGGAATATGGGAACCAAATAAATATTATTTATTTTAAATCAGGGGTTCCAAACTGGGGATATCCATATATCCCTTGGGAATATGGGAACCAAATAAATATTATTATTTATTTTAAATCAGGGGTTCCAAACTGGGGATATCCATATATCCCTTGGGAATATGGGAACCAAATGCTTAGGGGTATGGGACTCGATTTTTACAGTAAATTCAAGGTGTTGACAATTTGGAAGTCATTCTGGCAACTAATATAAGGAATGATGATGATTATTTCGATAGTTAAGTGAAGAGGTATGGGACCATTCGAAATCCATTGGAGGTCTGGAGTCATCAAAAGTTTAAGAACCTCTGTTCTAAATTAAATTTCGGTAGTCATCATAGATATATTGCCAAATAGTCCATGAAATTGAAATTTTATAACTATTCTCATCCATTGAAAATTCCGTGTCAGAGTTAAATACTGTAAATGCATTCTGAAAATTTTCTGCAGTGCCCTGTTTCTCAATAAAAAAATATCGACAGAAATGTTGAAAAATGCACAAATTTATTAAAATGACTGCATATTAATTAGTAGAATAGTATTGCCTTTATATTACAATGAAACCTAATTCTTTACTTTTTTTTTTTTTTTAATTAAAAGCGAATTATGATTTGCATATTAATAGAATTTTAAACGACGATTACTAAACATTTTTACTTGAAATTTATGTAAAGCAATAATAGAAATATAAATTCCATGTTTCGTTTCTTAGATACAAACCCATAAATAATTTTATATAACACAAATTAAAGGGCAATTATATATTTTGGGCAAATTTGAAATAGCAGAACTGCGTCGCATGTTTACATTATTTATAAATTAAAGTCTGTTATATTTTATAACTTTTTTACTTATCATAATTTTGATATTATATATCATTATTGCATTGATATTTTTATACTGTTTTGATATTAAATATTTCTTTTCATTTATATTATTATTATTATATTTCTGATTTTAAAATATTGTTATTTTATTTTATTTATTTTAATAAGTATACGAAATAAATCAGAAATTGTCTTTCAATCCTAAAAATTTCAGAGAAATTAAAGTACTGTAATTTATATACTACACTCGTTTTCATAAATTAAGGAACATACAAAAAATTGATAATAAATCTCAACAAATATAACTTTTTCCAAAATTTAGTGAAAATATTTGTTATATTACACATTAAAGAAAGACTGAGAGTAATAAATATAAAACATTTATTTCCTACAAAAATTACAATTTGTGGAACAAGATCAAAACGGTGCGTTAAAATGAAATAACCAAAATGTCTGAATATAGAGGACGGTCATTCCTCACAGCAATTCGGGACCTGCAACGATATTTCGTGCAATTTATGATATTGTTTATCAATTCGATTGTTAGCAATGACAATTGTTCTGGTCAAGCACTTCTGAACTCCTTGAGGGTTTAGGACAGGGAGTTGAGGATAGCTACACGTCTCTCTAGAGCAGGGTTTACCAAACTACGGCCCACGGGCCGGATCCGGCCCGCGATGCCAATTTATCCGGCCCGCCGACAGGTACTTGAATTTGCTTGATAAAATGTATGGAACACGAGACGTTGTGATACAATTTTAATTTAAATATTATGTTAGGATACTACGAGATCTTCACATGTGCGTAGACCTCCTGGCTGCTGCTATGTGCTTTATATTTATTATTTTAAATTTTAAAATATTGTATCTAGATTTTCTTGTTTATTGTAATGTTTGCTTATTTCGCACCATCCCAGGATTTTTAACCCCTTCAGTCACTAGAGCTATATTTGTGTACATATACTTTGAATGAATTTTCCTAGAATGTATTTGAAATTTCGAGCTTTCGTTCTGGCTTGCAAGTATTGTACATAATGATTATGCGGCCCGCGCTGTTCATTTTGTTAGTTATCCGGCCCACTGTGCAAAAAAGTTTGGGGACCCCTGCTCTAGAGTGTCCCAGACAATGCTCAATAAGGTTAATATCAGAAGACTTGGCTGATCAGTCCATACGAATTATGAATGCATAAATGTATTCAACAGTTTCTCAGTCAGAAAATTAATAATTTTATTACTCGCTTTATGGGCCACGTGCTTACGCCGTCTATTCAGTCGTCCCAATTCTAAAACAACTTTTTTTGATTCTGTCAACTCTTTCTTCCAATAAATAAATAGATAGAAAAATACAAATCCTTTTAACCACTACAGAACGATGGTCTGATCTTGAAGGTATTACTGTATCAATCCCTCTACGTATGGCCGAGAATCGTCCTTAGGATAAAAAAAAATCTCCAATTGCACCTGCATACGGACGAACAAGGGGTTTTAGACTTCATCCCTATAGCTTCTGGCATTCATATGGTGTCTTGAAAGCACATTCGGGATTGTGCAGTTGCCTAACGAAATACTACTGTAAACCATTAGGCTACCTCCACCATAAGTGTCTCTTTCTCCAATATTACAAGGAAAATTGCGTATCTTTGATTGTCACTAGATCAGAAAACGCATGGATTCATATGACACAGCAAATCTTCGCTCATCTGTAGAGAGTAACAGATCTTTATTGAATTTCATTCCAAATTGATACAATGTTTTGCCGATTGCAAACGTTTCCTCCCGTGACGGAGGGTGAGGGTACGCAGAGTGATGTTGGCCCAGCATACAGATCTTTGTATAGGCTTTTGTTCACAGTGGAAATAGTAATAGCATTCCTATACCCGAAGTCATTCCTACATCCTCAGGTGTGTCAGAATAGCGCTCCTCTTCCTTCGAGCTGATAATCGAAGATATCAATTATTAGTAAGTCTCGATCTTCCATCACTACGTTCCAGATGCTATTTTAGAATTTTGAAACTGGTTCCACAGCCCGTGATCCACATTACAATCAACATTTAACTATCTTGCTACTTCTGACTGAATTTGGACTGATTCTAGTCTGTTAATCGCTCTCCTTCTCAATCAATCGATTAAATGATGTCCGTTATATAATTATGTGCCATTTTATAAAATTCTGCAATTTAGATTTTCCTTTTTCACACTTATATCTGATATCGACGAGTAACATTTACATGGTAAGTTTTTGTTATGCAGCTGATTTTCAATCTCGGTATCGAGGATGATAGAAATACAGTAGTTTGCATTCTTTATTCTTACTTGGCATTGCACTCTACGCAGTAAACATTAATTTAGCGCATATCCAGCTAATTTAAAAAAAAATTATCGCCATTTTCCTTCTGTTCCTCAATTTATGAAAACCAATGTACTTTACCATTATATTAAATAGTAAAAGCCAAATCCATGCAACATGGAATAATTCTATAGTCAATTTATAACTATCTGATTACTAGTACAAGGTTTAACGTACAAATTTATATAATAAATCTGATTTATATATATTTATTTATGAAATATTTCTGAAAAATTTCAAATAAATCTGTTTTCGAATATACAATGCAAGTACACCTTTATCGCTATCAAACACTCTGCCGGTGAGCAGTCAGCCGATGACAAAAGAGAATAAATAAATGAACGAAACTCAAAAATATAAAATATATTTAGATTTTTATACGAATATAACAAACTTGGATTGTATATAAGTATAAATCTGGAAAAATTGTTTTAAACGGCTGTCTTGTTCATCATAAAAGTGTTTATTAAATATGAGAAATTTTTTAGTTTCCAAGATTCGTCAAACCCCGATAAGATGTCACCATCCTTGGCGGTTTATCGAAAACACATTTAGTATAGAAACGAAAACGAAATCCGAATTTTTTAAATTTAATAAAATACAATACATATTTAGCATCGAAATTTAACATTTCTAAAAAATTGTATACTTTATAGTATAGTATACGTACCGTTTATCTACAGTACTATTCGGGAAGCAAAGCGACAGAGTAGACGTCTAGTGGCAATTTTTGTAACTACTATAGTCGGGGTAGTTTGTTTTGATTTGAGTTCACGATTGATTATTTGCAAGTTTTGAAAAGTAAAAAATAATTGTTTTGTGCCTCAATGCTCATCAACGTATAAAAATCCTGTAATATCATTGCATAAATTTCCATCAAATAAAGCATTTTACTAAAAAATGGGCGATTGTATTAAAAATAGGCAAAAAGTTTCTCCATACATGTTAGTATGCAGCTTACATTTCAATGACGATTTTTTTCTGAAAAGTGAATATTTTATAGTAGTTGTAATAACAAATTTAACTTGTGATTGGTTCTGTTACCTCACTATTTAGTTTTGACTTTCTTATACTCCAAACTTGCTGGAAATCTGTACAGCTTA
Organism: Olivierus martensii; assembly: GCA_000484575.1. Classification (NCBI taxonomy): domain Eukaryota; kingdom Metazoa; phylum Arthropoda; class Arachnida; order Scorpiones; family Buthidae; genus Olivierus; species Olivierus martensii. The sequence continues at coordinate 73,297 of AYEL01078397.1, forward strand.
GAAGTTCCAGCTCATTTCTATATTAAATTCAAGCATAGATTAAAAAAATTTTAAATCCATATAGGATAAGATAAGATAAACCATATGGTTTTATCTTACCGATTAATGAACAATAAGCAGGCAACAATTTG
>AYEL01078402.1:0-21817 GCA_000484575.1 Olivierus martensii
TGTATGAGCCATGAATGTGGTATGCTGTCAAATGCCTTTTTGTAATCTATGTAAGCTGCGTGTAAGTGTCTGCGTTGTCTGTGTACCTGTTTTAGTATAGTTGTGTCGATGATCAGCTGCTCTTTGCACCCCATGTGACTTCTACGGCAGCCTTTCTGTTGTTCTGTGAGAATAATGTTTTCTTTGATGTGTGCGTATATTTTGTTGGTGATACATGAGGTTAAAATTTTGTATAGTGTTGGTAAACAAGTGATTGGTCTGTATTGTGATGGGTTTCCATTGTTTATGCTTTTGGGTTTCATGAAAGTGATGCCGTGTGTAAGAAAGGAAGGTGTGTCTTTTGGTTCATGAATGAGATGTGTGTGATGTTTGGCCAGTAAGTCATGAAGACAGGTAAAAAGATATTTGTGAGATGTTTGGCCAGTAAGTCATGAAAACAGGTAAAATGAATGTGTGAGATGATTGGCCAGTAAGTCATGAAAACAGATTAAATGTTTGTACCAGAAATTCTGGATGCCATCTACACCAGGATTCAACTTTTATATAACAAAATGTTTTATATATTTACGGTTTCTTTGAACTTAAGAAAGTTCGCTCTTACTATGTAATCATAAAACATAAATTATGAAAGCTTTTAATACAGTTCAACTTTTATATAACAAAATGTTTTATACGTTTACGGTTTCTTTGAATTTAAGAAAGTTCTCTCTTACTATGTAATCATAAAACATAAATTATGAAAGCTTTTAATAAAAAAAGTAAGCACGAATTCGTCTTTTCATAACTATTTGAATAATAACAAATTAAATTCCCAAGGATAATAATAAATTAAAGCAAAAGTTCACTGCTATTATTGATTAACATAAATATATTGTTTTAATTACAAAATGTTCTTTGCTATATTATTGTGTTTTTAATCAAATTTAAATAACCCTTTTCAAGATTTACTGAAGAAAGTCAAAAACTATCTTCAGTAAACTTAGTTTTGTGGGGACCCGAGGTCGGCCCGCTGGAAAGTATCACTATTAAATTCCCAAGGATAATAATAAATTAAAGCAAAAGTTAACTGCTATTATTGATTAACATAAATATATTGTTTTAATTACAAAATGTTCTTTGCTATATTATTGTATTTTTAATCAAATTTAAAGAACCCTTTTCAAGATTTACTGAAGAAAGTCAGAAGACTATCTTCAGTAAACTTAGTTTTTATGATCAAATTATTTTACTTAGAGGAAGATGGCAGGAAGTTAGCCAATTTTTCAATTCTCTAAGCTCATTTCAAAATGGTTATTATAGCATATTTATCAGAAAATATTGTTTCTTTTAAACATTTATTTGTACAAAACACTTGCAAACTACTTGATATGCTTGCAAGTGTTTTGTACAATATTCAATTACATGTGAAAAGGGATATGAGAATCCATATTGTACTGGATAAATCATGTGACTTCAAATAATTGGACTGTCTATAAATGTCCCCATTTGCGAGAGAAAAGGTGAGAAATGAAAATGCCAATAATTATAGGGATATAAATTTGTTCAATGTGAAAGAGAAAGTATTTATTTGGTAAGCTTCTGATTGAGAGAATGAAGAAGGTGACTGAAATGGGTGAGTAGGATGTACAGTATGGCTTCTTGGTAGAAGATATAAGAAACAGATTTTCTAAATTTATATGATTGAGCAAAAGCATTTTCACATAAAGAAAAGTGTATTAGGTATGTTTGCATGTCTTGAGAAGGCAAAAGACCGACAGAATAAGAGTAAGATGTGAAAAGTGCTGGCATGTTGTATAAAAGAGTGGCTGCTTGATCAGTTTATGTTAACGATTATGCAAATGTAAGATTAAGTGAAAGTATGTCAGAGTAATTTGCAGTCAAGGAAAGTATGAAGAAAAGGTATGAGATGTTTTCATGATTATTTAATATATACATGGATATGTATGTGAAGGAGCTGGATGTAAAGATGAGATAATATTCTTCTCTCTGAGAGTATACATGATCTGAAGATATTTGCTGCATGGCTAAACAAGGCATGCAAGAAGAATGAAGATGAGAATAAATGCAAAGAATTGCATTTAAGAAAGATAAGGAATGAATAAAATGTAATAAAATAATAATTATAGAGCACTAATGGCAGTAGTGACTTCTAAAAACAAATTTATTTCAATATTAGATTTTTATATTATTATTAGAATTCAATATTATTAGAAGTCACTACTGCCATTAGTGCTCTATAATTATTATTGTTGAAGTGTTTTAGGCAGTTTAAAGTTTGTTTCATAAAATGTGATACTGGTTTGAATGGAATGAATCTGGTGCAAATTAATGAGTTTGTGTATTTCTGAAGTATGTTTGAGAGAAAGAATTGCATTGATAGTGAAGTTACGTGAAAATCAAATGCTGAATTGAAATTTATGGGTATGCTAGGAATGCAAATCAATCTAGAGTGTTAGGATGAATATGTATTAGAATGCTGGTCCTAACTTCAATAAACAGGAGAAAGACATAAGTTTGAGAACAGGATTAAGTCATGTTGTAATCTTAAGTATCTGATTGAACAGAAAGTTCTCGCACTTTTTGAAACTTTCTAGAACAACTTTTTTCTGAAACATTCTAGAATGTTCCATGGTAGTATATAAACAGGTCAGGGTACGTGCTATAAGGAAATACCAAATCCATTCCTTTCACTCTACTTTACCATGACCAACCAATATCTGCTAACCAAAGAGCAAGTTCGCCTGCTCCTCCTTTATGACTATTATTCCAACAAAAAAGCAGCCAATTCTATCAACAACATCAATGCTGCGTTCGGCCCAGACACTGTCGCCAGAAGAACCGCATACGATTAGTACAAACACTTCAAAAGTGGAGATCAGGATCCAAGAAGATCATGCTCTCTGTCTTCTGTGATTCTAAAGGAATCATCACGTTCGAGTTGCTGTCGCAAAATACAACCATCAACGCAACTTTCTACTGTGAACAACTCGACTGTCTGAAGAAGAAACTGGCGGAGACCCGCCTGGAACACCAGAACACCATCCTGCTGCATGACAATGCACGGCCACAAATGGCTAGGCAGACCCACCAGAAGCTACTGGAACTGAACTGGAGGTCTTGCCCTACCCGCCGTATAGCCCTGACATTGCACCTTCCAATTACCACCTGTTTGTCGCGTTCAACTGTCATCTGGCTGGCAAGGAGTTCAACAATGAAGCCGACTTGGAGACCAGCCTGACCAACTTCTTCGAGTCACAGCCGCCAGAGTTTTATTGAGATGGCATCCATTCCTTGCATAAATGTTGGCAAGAAATGGTCAACAACAATGGTGATTATATTGATGATTGAAGTCAATTCTGTACATAAAATTTTCTTGGCTAAATAAAATGCGTCCAAAAGTGCGAGAACTTTCTGTTCAATCAGATATTTCAGTCAAAATATATAACTTCTGTTTTTTAATGCTGTAAAATTTTGTAATTAGGTAATTTTTAATTTTTTATGTGAATTTTTAATCAAATTAAATTCAGTAATTTTTTTTTATATTAATTAAAATATTACAATCGAATTGTATTCGATTTTTGAATTTTTAATCAAATTAAATTCAGTAATTTTTTTTTATATTAATTAAAATATTACAACTTAGGTTCTTAGCCTAACTGCTACGTTTAAATCTTTAAAATTAATTAAAGTCCAAGTACTATCAGCAGTATAAAATTATAACTCAAACTTTTTTATTGACTATTAAAAACATTTTCGGTTGGTTTTAATTTGACCCTCTTCAATTAATTCTTTATATATATACAGGGTGCGCCAGCTAAATCCGGACAAATTTCAAATTGAATTTCCCGCCTTCAGGAAATACTGGAATTTCCTAGTCAAAACGAGAACATCCTAACGCTTCTCGGACGTTCTAGTATTTCCTAGGCCAAACTCGAACCGCCAAACATTTTTTATTCAAATTCCGAAATTTCTAGTTTTTCCTAGTCAAAACCCGAAGTGGCAAATAGTTAAAAGTCTTCGTTTTTCATGTATTCCTGCTCAGAATTCGATATTTGCCAGCAGAAATTTATTTTTTTAGTGAATATCCTCAAGGATAAACAAATCTCATTCAGGAAGACTGCAAATCTGCACCAGTGGAAGTACTTATGTAAGGCTAAATCCGCTTTAAATGCACAAAGTATTGTATATCTAAATTATGTCTATACAAAAAGAATAACATTTTGTGAAATTCTAAATGCCACAAAAACTTACCTTACAAAAATAAATAACAGGTGCCTAGTTATGTTTTTCAACTTTTAAAATTTTTACTTGTATTTTATGTTGAACTTCAACTAATCAAAATATTAAAATATTTTAAAAAATAAAAAATTGGCAATTTCAGTTCTTTAAAGTCAACCGTGTAATAATGAATGTGAGTTAGCTTTGTTCTCAATTTGTCTTATTTTATTTCTCGACAGAAAATAACAATGAAATAGTTATTTCCTATCAAGTAATAAAAATATGCATTATACAATAATATCATTATATCACATCATTATATATTATATTATTATAATAACATTTTAAATCAGTTAATCAACAATTTTTTATTCACGGTATTACCATAAATACAAAAATAAAAAACATAATTAGGTACTTCTTATTTATTTTTGCAAGATAGGCTTTTGTGGCATTTAGAATTACACAAAATATTATACTTTTTGCACAAACATAATTTAGATATACAATGCTTCACGCATTTAAAGTGGATTTAGCTCTGTATATGTACTTCCACTGGCTCAGATTGCAACCTTCCTCAAATCAGATTTGTTTATCATTACAAATATTCTGTAAAGAAAGAAATTTCTGCTGGAAAATATTGAATATATGAGAAATGAAGACTTTTGTTTTAACTATTTGCCAGTTTGGGTTTTGACTAGGAAAAACTAGAAATTCCAGACTTTGAAAAAGAAATGTAAGGCATTTCAAGTTTGGCCTAGGAAATACTAGAACATCCGTCAAGCATTAGTACGTTCTTGTTTTGACTAGAAAATTCTAGTATTTCCTTAATTCGGGTTTGTCCTGTAACATATACATCAAATACAAGAAAAAGTTTTATTTCAAGCACTAATAGCAGTAAATTACAACACTTTTATTTACAGGAAAAATACTCTACATGCATCGCCTTGTACAGGTTTCTATTAGAGTATGTCCTGACGACAATGACCACAGCGGCCACCTTAAGAGAAATAACTCATTTTATATGCTATAGCAGTGTATTTATGTATGGAGGTAAGTATTATAGACAAGAAATTGGAGTTCCGATTGACAGTCCAATGGGAGAAGTCCTCACGAAAATCCTAATAAGGACCGTAGAAAAAGATATAATCTCCACATTCAAGGCCTCTATATCCCTGTATCTTCATTACGTAGATGACATATTCGTAATATGGAAAGAGGAAGTGGAAATCAAAGACCTCTAAAGCAGTTTTAATATACCAACATTAGGGCTAAAACTAATACAAGACCAACTAACAAATACGAAAAAGCATTATTTGGACATAGAAGTAACTATAGAAGCTGGTGTCTATAAAACTAAGGTTTATAGAAAATAAAATACTATACCAGTCATCATCCCAAAGTGGTCGCAAGACATAGAGGCATACAAAAAATCGGCTCTTGGGGCTGCTATGTAGAAAATAACTCCTCAGATCTAAAAGCAAAGGAAACAGGATAATTGAAAAAATAGGAGAGAGCCATGGGTATAGTAAGAATTATTTAAGAAGAGTTAAAGAACAGGTAGAAATGAAAATACAATCTCCTCCAGAATCTACTGAAATGTGAAATGAAAACCAGAATAGGCAAGAAACTACTAGATACATCCCGCTTCCGTACCAAGACTGCCGGTAGTAAGATCTCTAGCAAGAAAAACAAAGACAAGGCTAGCCCCAAAGAGAAATCCCATGATATATAGACACTTTAGGAACAATAAGGAAAATACTGAGAATAAAGACAAACTAGGAGTGTACATAGTCCCAGTAATGAACTTAGACAAAGACAAAAGAGAAGAGTATATAGAAATGGCAACAAGATCGCTAGAAGTGAGGCTACAAGAGCACAAAAGATATAAAAACTGCCAAAATAAACACAACGTTAAGCAGAAAGGTATACAATGAAAATATCAAAGTGGAGTGGGGAAAAAGCAAAGATAATAAAACCATGTAGTACCAAAAATGAGGGTTTGTTTAATGAAACACTAGAAATTATCAGACGATCGAAAAGCGGAAATGTGATAAATGAATATCCCGGTAAAGGGGCATATTTCCATGGCCATACCATGGAAATATGCCCTAAAAAAGAAGCTATTTAAATGAGTGAGAATTATTTAATTTTTATAATCAACTAAAATCTTAGCCTGAAACATAAATAAAAAAACAAGTAAACAGTAAAACGAAATAAATATAATTGCGCATTGTAATTTAAGTCTACAAGGTAATGCGAAAAATGAAACTTTGCTTTTTAAAATAGTTTTAGTTATTGTTCATATATTATTTTTGTCAAAAAATTTTTCTTGTATTCGGTGTATATATAAAGAATTAACTGAAAAGGTCGAATTAAAAACAACCAAAAATGTTTTTAATAGACAATAAAAAAGTTTTAAGTTATAATTTTATACTGCTGATAATGCTTGGACTTTAATTAAGTTTAAAAATATTACAATAACTAATATAAAAAATCCTACAGATACATGATGTTAAATAAATGTGAGGCCAACAATACTTATAACTGCAGTGAGCAGATGGAAGTGTTAAATAATAGCAACAAAAAAATTGTCAAGATCGTAAATAAATAAAAGGAATTAAACTATTATATAAAAATAAAACTGATCAAAATTTATTATGTGAAAAGTGATAAAAAATTATTTATTTACTTTACCTAATAAGGGTGATGTAATCCATAATGAGAAAATTTCTCTTGCTTTTAGTGGGAGGCCAACTTCTTGGTCATCATCTAAAATTGTATCTAGAAGATTTTGTGCAGTAACTAGTTGTATTCTGTCAACATCCAAACAAAGCCCAACTTTATTCATTAAAAAAACACATACTTGTTCTGAAAATAAAAAACTTCATTTTATAATCATATAACTAATTTTATTAATTGATATTAAAATATTATTACTTTTATTCTGTGTTCTATTATTTCCTTCATTCCATTCTGAAGTATTGCTACCAGAAGGATAGCATGAATGAAAAGAACGATTAAGAGAAGACTGATGAGGAATATGCTCAGGATGCAATGATCTGTAACTAGCTGGAGGCCTATGTGGTGTATCACATTCTGATAATCTTGATTCATCTGTTTGTCTCAAATGCCCTACAATATGAAATTTTATAATTACGTTGCAAACAAATCAAATAAATAAATATATGTATTTTCCTATTATAAAATTTTTTGAATTTTCAAAATTATTATTGGTAGTAATGGGACACACAACTGCACATATCATAGCAATTTTATTAACATTTGTATGAAAACAAATTTGATCCAAATACAGTAGAACCTGTATAAGACAACCACCTCCGGTTCCAATCAAAACTGGTTGTATGTACAGGTAGTCAGCTTATACAGGTTAATTATAATACAGCATGTTTTAAATGAAACAAAATGATTACACTTTAATAAAATCAAAACGTATGCTTTTGTTACAATTTATAACACAATTTATCATTTATTCAAAAAACACAACATATTTAATTATTATGGAAAAAAACTATCAATAGTGCTTTGTCGCATTCCACTTTAATTTTTTATAATTTCCACGGCAAAGCAGTGTTTGATGTCATTTAATTGAGACAACAATTTTTCATTATTTTCTATTGTTGATACCAGTTTAATTCTTCAGCATGTTTCTTACAGGGTGTAATTCGCTTAAGGTTGCGATTTCCACTGTTCCTCCATTTAGTCAAAATTTCTTTTTGAGACAATATTTTGTGGATCTGTGTTTTCTCTACATTAAATTTTTCTGCTAATGCTTGTTCAGAAAGACCTTTCTTACTATCTTCAATCGTTTTTTTTCACTGTTCTAAATTCAAGGCATTTACTTTCAGTTTATCCCATGGTTTAGCATCACACATGAATGAGATTACATTTGATTAATATGCTTGCATAGAACAGAAACATCCGGATCCGGTGGCTGATTGTTTTCACTTTCTCTAAATCACTTCGCCATAGGCCTTCAAGTTATGATTTTTAATATTTTTAATATAACATTTAATTATCATATCATATAAATACAAATGTAAGGAACGCACGTATTAAAAAGATATTGCATTAAAGTGTAAGGAATGTGCATATATTAAAGATATTGCATTAAGTGTAAGGAACGTGCATATTAAAAAGATATTGCATTAAAGTAGAAATGACACCATGATTTCGTTATTCCAGCGCTCTATCTCATTCTCGTGATATGAATGATGGGGAAAAAATTCACACGGTGCAATTTTTTTTCAATTGTAGTGGATTGGCTTAAATGAAATTTAAGTTTAAAAGAAAACAGTACTGATGTAAGCAATAAAGATAGTCAATTAGTAGTGATATTAAAAAATTATGGTCATCATAGACTGTTTCACTTTATGTTTGGTCTATAAAAATGATGGTCGTGGTCGCGTTAGGGAGATGGTCATCTTATGGAGGGTCAAATAGCATTATTTCTATGGGAAAAAATTTTGTTCCATAAAATCGTGGTCGTCACGTCAGATGGTCTTCTTATACAAGTGGTCATGAAGTCAGTTTTCACTGTATTTTAAATGTATAATGTAGGAAAAGGTGAAATGCAATATTGTAAAATCCAAGTTACTTTGTGGTTAATATGAAAAGGTCAAATTAGTTGAAGTTAATGCAATATTGTTATTTTTTTGTAACCCTTTTTTAATGTATATTGTAAATTATTTTATATTTTTGTTTTTAACCAACTTTGTTTTAAACTTGTTCTTATATTTTAAATTTTTATTATTGTTTTGTTTCTATGGAAACGTCGTCTGTAATTCTTTGTGAATCTATAGTTGATGAAGAGGTTTACTTTATGCAACCAAAAATGTTTCAATGTCTTTGTTTCTTCATATATTGCTACATTAGAGCTAGTTTATTTATAATCTTTCTAGAACTTGGTTCTTATAAGTAGACTTTGGATATTTGTTTATCTATAGATCAGCTGAGCTAGCCAGAATTTATGGAATTACAGACTATTATTACATAAAATAGTACAATGAAGAAGAAACTTTATTGTTGGAGCAGTGCAAGCTGAATAATGTTCTACCCATGCCAATATATATAGAATAAAACTGCCTACTAAATCAATTAGAATTTTAAATAATACCAAGAAAATATGTTTCAAATTTATACTAATCAATGCAAAAAGAACTTCCTATAGATTATGCCTACAAGTGAATACAATTAGATGTAAACTCCTTGTGGATTCTCCTATTGTGATCGCCTTCCTTGTAGAAGGCAATCACAATACATGAGTGAAATTCTTTTAATAGATGTGCATATAAGAAGTCTTAAGAATAACTTAAAAAGAACCACATCAATAAACTTAAATGGATATTTTCCAAACAGCTTGCTGTTAGCCATCAAAAATTTAAATTTTTTACAGGATATAATCACAAAAATTAGTGACACAGAGATTCTTTCATTTACCAGTGAAAAATTTGAGAAGAGATCTTCATATGCCTTCCAAATATTATCTATTTGGATACTGTGCCTATTATAGAAATACTCCTGAACCTTTTAGAAAATGATGATAAGGAAAGACGGCATTGGATAGAAAAAGAAACAAAGTCATATTAGAAAATATAAGGATATACATATTAGAGAAAAGTTATATCTTAAAAGAACTAAAGAATGATTGCAATAAGACGATATTAACATTAACAGGGAGGATAAATCTAGGAAAATAGTGCTAATAAGAAAAGAACAGTATACACAAATGCTTACAAATTTTATCTAAAAGACAGGTTTGTGCAGAGGTCCAAATAGACCTCACAAATAGTACAATGATAAAATTAGATAAATTGTTTCAAGATAAGAATCTTCCTCAATTTTTAAAGCACAAAAAGCTCTCTGATCCTGCCTGACCAAGGCTTTTCAAGTGTATCAAAGCTAATATAAAGGTCATGTGTCAGTACACTTTATCATTGAAGACTGCCATTTGCCATTCCATCAGCTTGAAGAGGACCCATTAAAATGGTGTTTGGATAAACTTATCCTGTTCACTGCCATTGAAGTGTATACATGGCAAGGAAATGGAACAAAAAAAGATAAAAAACAATATAAAAAAAATTCAATCCTGATTTTATTAATCCAGCTTTTGTAAATCAGTTTTTTTGTATGTAATCATTGAAAATATGCCCCTCTGACAGTGAGTCCTAAATTTTTCCGATTGCCAAAATATTTTTTAAAATTGTGTGTAAACAAGCATTGTTTATATTTGAACGGCTTCATAGAATTTGGAATTTTTTACCCCATCCTGTCAATTTTATAATCAACCCTAGCAAACCTATTCCAATTATAAGATTCGATAAATGATATTTTAAAAATTTTTGGGAATATCAAATTTTTCTTCAAATAAGCTATAAAATTCTGAAAATTAAAAAATATTGTAGATAATAAGAAAATTTTTGTTAATTCTATTAAAATAAACTAAAATTCATTGTAATCATTCATTTTTGTTTTAATTTCACCAAAATTTAGGAGAAAAATCACAAAAAACAAAATTTAAACACCCTCAGGCCATTTAAAGGGGTATGGCATTTTTATTGTTTTAAAGCAGCCACTCCTTTCCAAGGAAATTGAAGCTAAGCCTAGTTTGCACATGGGTAAGGCATTGGATCCGAAGTTACAATATACCAGTGATAGTCCAATTAGAGGAAAAGAAAATATATTATAGTTATTTATGTACCAGATGAGGCCATTTTCTTATATGTTAGGATTTTTTCATATAAATAAAAAAATTTATAAAAAGTACTGCTAAAAATTAAGTTATTTAATTTCTTTGTATCTAAAATATAAACAAATTTCATTTGAGATAAATTTCACCATCATAATTATGGATATAGAACAGGCTTAACTTAACTGCAAATTCAACATAAAATTTCATTTAAAATAAAACATCCAATGAAAAGGTATGATATAAATATACTGATTGAACACATATTGATACTGAACAATATCCTGTATCATAATCAATAATAATTGTATTATCTATACTCCGTCTCACTCTCAACTGATAGTGACGTCACGCGATCTTCGGTTGTAACTATCCGCTTCAAAAATAAATCGCAGAATTATTTTCTTTACAATAGGTTTTAATTGTTACCCCTTACTTTGACACTTAGCACCAACTATTGATATTTATTGTCATAAAATAAATAAAAATTGGGCCCTAAAAAAAAGCGGAATAAAAAAAAGGGCAACATAGGGACATGTCCATACTGATACTGAACAAAATTCTATATCATATTCTTAAATATCTCTTTTAAATTTTAAATAAAAAAGTTACATACATACACACATACATAAGCTGTATTTTATAAGTACCGGTAATATAGATAAGACAGTAATGGTTAATTCTGTTAAAATATATCTTAATCATTCATTTTTTGTTTTAATTTCACCAAAATTAAAACCATCTGCAGTCCAATTAGAGGAATGGAAAATTTGTTAGAGCTGATAATACATCAGATGATGCCATTTTCAGTAAGGCTAGGATTTTTTCATATAAATAAAAAAATTTATAAAAAGTACTGCTAAAAATTATGTAAATAAAGTAAGAGCAAGTTAATAAATATGAAATAATAATAAAAATGACAAAATTTCAATTAATTCATCATATAAATTATAATTGCATTATATAATTTTTTTAATAATTATATGATGCATCTTCAATGAACAAATTGAAGTTTCTCATTTTGTTCAGAAGACTTGTTGCTATCTAAAAATAGCAACTATTTTGTTGGATGGCTAAAATTGCATATAAAAAATTATGTTTTCACCGATCCCATATAAGTATAGGTATCCCTTGTTATACACAATCTCACTTTACATGTTTTCGCTATAATGCGATTTTAAAAAATAAATTAACTTTTTAAATAAAAAAAAATTTGTTTAAAAATTGTTTCATGTAGATGAGATAAATGTGGATGAACTGCTTGATTACCACTCATCAGAGCTCACTAATGAAGAGCTTCTGGAAAACAACATGAATAATGATGTTTTCCATTTCCAAAAATCAGGAGCCCTTTGTTACTGAGCCCATCAAACAGTTTTCAACAAAACAAATGATTGAATTTTTTAAACATATTGACAGTGCCATCCCAATAACTGAAGAAAATGATCCTAATGAGAAGCACCAAAGCTGGGAGAGAATTTCAAGAATTTCAGAATTCTTTGGCTTGCTACAAATAACTTTATAGAGAGAGGAAAAATGCTGCCCTTTCAGTTGAGTCTTGACTATTTCATTAAAAAAAGTTGAAGATCATCAGCCTATCATCCCAGGGACTTCAAGAAACAAATATTGAAAATGAGCACAAAGAGTAAAATAATCGATAAATACAGACTTTAGATTTTTCTTTTTTAACTAAAAATAAATTTATTGTAGCAACTCAGTTTTTTTATAAATAATAATTATAAAATATAATTATTCATTCATGGCTTATTTTGTTCAGAGGACTTGTTGCTATCTATAAATATCAATTATCTCATTGGATGACTAAAATTTCATATTAAAAAAATAATTGTATTTTCATTGATCTCATATACATAAGGAAAAGTTACAAAAAAAAAAAATTCGAAATAAATACTTAAATTGTTAGAAAGAGAACAAAAATGCAATAAATACTAAAAATTTCAAAAGATCTTGACAAAAATAAAGCAAAATTTTACAATTTTAATTTTCATATTTTTTTTGGCATATTAAATTAGGCTTAATTTCAAAACATTGCTATTACTCAAAAGGTTAAAAATGTGGATATGTATGACTAGAGTATCCATATTTAAAAAAATAAAAAGTAGAATAATTATAAATTAAGAAGAGTCATAAAGTATATGTTTATTTTATTGAAAATAATATATATTATAATCATCATCATATTTACAATTATAACCATTTACAATTATAAATCACTGTTACATAACAATTTTTAGTACTTATATTTTTGGTCATTCTTAAGATATTTTAACATTCTATGCACTTTTTAAGAGAGCCTTGACATATTGTTGAATGAACGAGGCACAGAGAAAATATGAAATATGGTAAGACAAGGTATAAAATAGAGCTATCAAACTGAGAACTTGTTGCGAGCCCTACATAAAGAAGAAGCAAAGTATCCCACATACTGAAATATGCATACAGTAAGAGAAGATAGATATGCAGCCTTAACATATTGCATATCCATCAAAAAGAAATTCAGGATATTAGAAAAGTTAGGAAAATGGTGAATCACATACAAAAGAAAAAACGTAATTTTCTAATACCTGAAAAATGACAAGCTGCCAATCCAATCTAACATAAAATTGAATATCTATCAAATCCTTATCAGAAATAACACCTTAAATGGGAAGAAGTGTACAGATTCACTAAATACAACTTCAGCATTCAAATTAGAGATCACTAGCAAGATATCATGATGGGTAGGACTAACACAACTCTATAGAAAAAAGCATTAGAATAAGGCTTGTGGAGAGATTGGCTGGGGGCCCAAAATAATACAAAACAGCAGAAGAGAGAGAGATTCATAATAATACAAAACAGCAGAAGTGACAGAGGACTCTTACAGAATCCCTTAACTTTATAAAGAGTGCCAAAATCATGTGTGTTATCAATCATAATAACGAATTCATAATAATACAAAACAGCAGAAGTGACAGAGGACTCATACAGAATCCCTTAACTTTATAAAGAGTGCCAAAATCATGTGTGTTATCAATCATAATAACTTTGTTACTGTCTCAAACGCTTGGATCTGGTCCTTAAAGTATTGCTAAATGTATTCCCTTGTGATTACATATGCTGTACAACTTTACATGCAAAGTTTAATTATCTACACAAGACCTTACAAGATACAGATGAAAGCTATAACAGCTTATTTTTGTCATTATCCTCACCACAAGTTACTAAAGAGTATCTTGTCCTTATTTTATTATTTATTTATTTTTTAACATTTTTTATAATGCGCTTTTACTGCCATGATATTTAATTGCTTTTTATTTTTGTGCTAGTTTTTAGACAAATATATATATAAAAGTTGCTCACATTAAGTACATAATTTTTATTTATTTATTTATTTTTATTTTATTATTTTTTCTTTGTTTGCAAACCCTCTGAAGCATTGGCAACTGAATCTCAGGGATTGCTAAATTTTTGTTTACTTATATCAATTTTATCCTATATAATTTACACTAATACTTTTTATTTTTAATTTTTTAATATTAATAATTGTCTGCAAGTTTTTACATCATTTTACACTTGATCCTTATTAATTAAATAATATGTTTATGATTTTTTGCAATTTTTAACACAATATACAGCATAACTAGTTCTTTTAATCCAATAAAGTAAAAATAATCAAACAAGAATTTGTCACAGTTCTCTAGCTAATGGTTCTTAGCAAATATAAATAAATGATTCTGAAACAAATAAATAACCTGGGGAAAAATCCCAGTTCTAGTATGTAAATTGATATAGAAAAGTTAAAGTGATCAGAAATGTTCAATTCTATATGTATTAGAGTTCTTTTTCTGCCTAGAGTTGAACTATTTTGTCTTTTTAATACTTAGAGATTTACTAGAAAAAGTTCTCTAAGAATATTAATTTTTATTCTTATAGAACAAGATTTTTTAGGGGAAAGATTAATTTGCAATAAAAAAATTACACAAATGTTCCTCTAGTTACAAGCTTTTATACTTACAAATATGATTTTATTTTAGATTTTTAGAATTTTTCAAATATTATACAAAAATTTTAAACATTATGTAACAGAAATAGTCTAATAACCCAAAATACTGTAAAATTACACAGTTATTTAAAAATTTCAAGAAGGTGAAACTCTTATCAAAATTTTCGTATTATAATCAAAGTTATACAAAAATTTTAAACATTATGTAACAGAAATAGTCGAATAACCCAAAATACTGTAAAATTACATAGTTATTTAAAAATTTCAAGAAGGTGAAACTCTTATCAAAATTTTCGTATTATAATCAAGCATTTATTCTTATATTTGTGAAATAAGAAAATCTAACTGTTTCACTTAATAACACATTGAGGAATTCTGAGCGGAAGGAAATGGAAATGCGGAAAACAACAGGTCTTACAACCTATGAGCGGTTCAGGTTAGACGTGCGAGTAAGGATGACTGTCTGAGGTGTCTCAGCGAGAAATGGAGAACAACATTGAAATTAAATTCAACAGCTTTATTGTTACTTGAAGAAAACATAAGAGAGATTTCTATTAAGGCCGTGCGATGGGCAAGAAACTACCGATCATCGATGCATCGATTATTTTAAAATTCATCGATGGTTAGAGAAAATTAAATCTATTTTTCTACGATGGTATTTCTAACTAAAAAAATGTTCCTAAGTCCAACCAATCAAACGTTTATTTTATTGAAATGCAATACGTACGAGATTATCTATTTCTTCTATTGACAATGAACTTAAAACTAAATACATATTCAAATGTTTTGGCTTTAAACTGCTCCTATTTTTGGAAATAGTTATGCCTGCTTGGTTGAATAACCGTTCTGCAGGCACAGAAGTTGCTGGAAAACACAGATATTTTGAAGCCAGTGAGCAAAGATTAGAATTGATTTTCTCTTGTTGCCAAATTTGCACAGGATTGCTTCTGTGGTGTTCCAGTGGAACCTGTAAGTACGTTTTCAGGCATGTATGACGACCTCCTGATATTCCCACCTAGAAAGTAGAGATGACGACATCTAGTGTAACGACTCAGCATGACTGTCGTTACAAAATTAAAATATTTAATAAATTATTAGCTATCATTCTTACAGTAAAAAATTACACCATCGATGGTACCAATGAAATACATCGATTGTTATAATTGTCGATGGTTTCATGCATCAGAATGAAAATCTATCGATTAATAATCGACAATCGATGCCATCGCACGGCACTAATTTCTATTTACAAGTTTTGAATAGCGACAAACAGAGAAAAATACCTGGATTTTGTAGCGATGATAAACACACTTGGGAATACTTTACTTCAGATCAACCACCTTTATGAATAGTCTTTAGTCTCTGGAAGGATAACACACACAACACAGTACAGATGAATTAACAAGTTCTGAAGTTACCAAATATCTTCTCTTGAAGCCTATTCAGTAGATGAAGAAATATTCTGTTGAAGGATTAATCTATGTAGAAAAGAAATCGACGAAGTGGCGAATATATTAACAAACAGAGCTGGAAGTAACAGACGAGCAAGGTGAGACACAGAACCAAAAAGCCTCGACTTGCGTCGTCCGGGCTCTTTTATGCAACTGACCTCTTTCTCACCTTCTTCACCTTTCTCACCAGAGCGGTTGTCTGCATAACATCAAGATAGTTCCCAACAGCTCAGATGTCGAATCTTAGACTTTACAATGACATCTGAATAAACTATCTGAGATTTATTAGTACGAAAGAAGTAATAACGATATCCATTACATTATTTCAACATCGTCATCACATTCTTTAACTGAACTTCGCGACTATTCGTCGAACACCTGGGATAAACAATCCCGGAAATTTATTGACATCCAGAGTTAAGAATTGACCCGACAGTCTCAAATATGACGCGTTATATCGCCATAGATCGACATATTTATATTAACAAACGGATGTTTAAATCCCCTTCTACATTTCTTGTTTCTGTTATAGTCTTTAATCACAACAAAAAAAAATATATCAAAGTGGAGAGCAGCAAGGTATAGATATCCCTCGCATGATCTTTAACCCTTTCTGGAATCTCTCCAACTCCGTCCTCGCATGGGGGAGGGCAATCCGTGACCCCACAAATACCCCCCTTTTTGTAAAATGGGATCTATCCCCTTTGGGATAGATGCATTTTTACAATTTTTTTTTTTTTACTTAACTCTTAACAATTTTATTTTAATATTATAAAATAATTTTTAACTTAACATAATGACAAATGTGTGAGGTATCTCTCTCTTTGAATAATAAGGCAATAGAAATCTCTCTTAGTTCACGACCGAAATGTACGCGAGATGTGAGTGTAGTAATTAAAATATAGTCATAATACAACATCAGAAGTCAAAAAATAAAATGTATTTATTATAATTGTTTTTATCATATAAGGATTATTCAAAATATTTTATAAGAATTATTTGACCATATATTGAATATATAGTGTTTTCTTACGACTAATACTGACCCCTAACTTTCGGTTCTTAATCAGTATTAAATTCGTAATCGTATTTCCTCTGTGATATGTATGTCCGGATATAATTTGTGTTTGTTTTCTACCTTTACTGTGGATAATGGTTTATTAGCAGAGGATTCAACGAGCTCCACTACCTCCAAACGTTCCTCACTCGGGGTCTGAAAAATTCGCCCCCTGCATTTCGCCTCCAACAATTCGCCCCCTACATTTCGCCCCGAGAACGACACCCTGTATATAAATAAATAAACATTTTTTTGATAATTAATTATTTCTAAAAATAGTTTATTGTTTCATGGCACAGTAGGAGTTAGTTTCACTTTGCCACATATATAAATAAACAATTAATTTTTAATCATATTTGAAAAGGAAAACTTTCGATAAATTTCTTCATTCTTAGATACTTCAATAAATTTTTCATCTAATTTTATATTTTTATTTAGGCCACTTATTAATTTTTAAATAATGATAAAGCTGTTCCAGCATGCAACTATCTTATTTTATATATATTAAAAAATTTTGAAATAATTTCTTTAAAATGCAGATTGAAATGGCTTAATAGATAATAATACAATTACAAAATAAATATTTGAAGATAAAATAATAAACAATACTTGAAGTAATGAGTATTATGCTATAGTTGGAAATGAATTACATGCATGTCACAAATTCTGACCCCAGTATCATAATATATAGTGATTACTAAACTTTCAACCTTTCTCTTTAAGAAAAACAACAAATTTCTTTATCATCATTAATTGTTAAGACAGAGAGAATTTTTGATTCTATTCATCATCATAATTTGCATATTATACATTTGATTTTAAAAAATTTGTAAAAAAATAAATATCTTTTCTCGGATGAAAAATGCTACAATGTATAATCAAGTAAACATATCAGAGAATATAAAAAATATATAAAATTTTACTTCATATTCTAATTATGTGATTTATAATCCTTCAAAGTTGAAGAATTATATTTTACGATCCCTCAATCAGATTTTATTGCCCTTGTTCATGTTCAAGACCATTTCCTCAATCAGATTTTATTGCCTTTGTCCTGGTCCAAGATCATTTGGAGGTGGTGAACCACCTCTAAATGGATCTTGGACCACTCCAGGTAATACAATCACTGTTTACAAATAAAACTAAAGACACATTTTCAACTGAAGGAAATATGATACTCTATTTATATAATTTTGATAAGAGGTATTATATTACTTAAAAATTCATTAAAAAATCAATAAATTACAGTAAAAAATGATTTTTTTGCATTAGAAAATAGACATTTTGCCAAAAAATAAGGTTTCATACATTCGGAAGATTTATTTTAACAAAATAATGAAAACTTCGCATAATTAACAGTTTATTATTCCACATGCAAATTTCATTCTCCCACTTATTGTTATGGTTTCATGTTAACACTAACAGGTTAAAAAATACACCATAATTATATAAGCAAATTAAGCCTAATGAATTTTCACATTTTTTATTTTTAATTAGGATACTTAATCCAAAATTAAAAAATAATATACAAGTACAATATAAGGCCCACAACACTCCCAATTTTTGTTACGGATAATGTAAATAATTCAGCTGAATTATTAAAAGTGGAAAATATATTTATTAAACTTGAAGATCTTTCTGCTTTATTAAGCCATCTTCAGCACAACGTTCCATAATCCGAACATAAAAAACTTAGTAAGAACATAATTTGAATTTTAAAATATTATTATAACAACAATAAATTTTTTTTTTAAATTTTTAATTTTTTAAATTCAAATTATGTTCTTACTAAGTTTTTTATGTTCGAATTCTTATACGTTGTGCGAAGATGGCTTAATAACAGAAAGATCTACAAGTTTAATAAATATATTTTCCACTTTTAATAATTCAGCTGAATTATTTACATTGAATAAGAAGTGGGAAGAAATTACATGTTACGGATAAACTAAAAAGAAAAAAGTTATTAGTTAAACATTTATAAAACAAGCACATTTTGCAGTGTAGAACAATTTATTAAAACTTAACAAATGTTTTCGGCATATAGACATCATCAGGTTACAAACACAAATAAAACAGTATATTGTAACAGAAAATAAAAGTTGAACTAAAAAGAATGTTATTATGTTGCTATGGTTACAGAATAAATATAACAAAAAATTAATATAACTATTAAAATAAATGCGAAATTTTAGCTTTAGAGAATAAAATAGATACAAATAAATAACATGGCCTGGGATTCAAAATTAAAATTAGCATGGCATGGAGATTAATAATCAGCAAATACAGACGAGAATCTATACAAAACAGACATACCAATCAGTCTTAATTCCCAACTGGTCCCACAATCCAAGCTGCTTTTGGATATTTTTGCAGAAGAGCATTAATGTATTGCACAGATCCACATGACCTCCAGAATGAATTAGAATACATCATTTCAGTAGGAATTAATCATGGTTACAAGAGATCCTTCATGCGGAGCATCCTAAGTTCAGTAAGAAGAAGCCTAACTAGTACACAGACAAACCAGCAAGATGCAGCTGCTCACATGTCTCAAACCGAAGGATACTTACCAGTGCCATACAATTTAAAAAAATTTAATTTTATAAATAGAGTAACAAAGAAATGTAATAAGAAGATTGCCACTAGAAGAGCACAGACTATATTTAATTTGGTAAGAAACGACAAAAATCCTTTAAAGCATGCTCAGAGGAGCTGTGTCTATAAAATACAGGTGGAAAATGCTAGAACACAACAGAAATCTGCATATATAGGTATAACAAAAAAGAACACTAGTACAAAGAATATAAGAGCATAAAGGAGATATATGTAAAGGTAAATTAACAACAGCTTTGTCAGTTCAGGCATACTCTGATGATTTGTTAATAAGCTGGGACCAAACAAGGATCATTAGAAAGCTAAATGCATCAAATCAAGCTACAACTTCAGAAACACTAGAAATCATTGCAAAACAGGAATCAGAAAACATTCTGAATGAAAAACCAGCCCAGCACCTTTTCCCAGCATGGTTGTATGCCATTGAAAATCTGTTCACTACTCCACACTAATTTTGGTTTCAAATCCCAGGCCATATTATTTATTTGTATCTATTTTATTCTCTAAAACTAAAATTTGGTATTTATTTTAATAGTTATAATTATTTTTTGTTATATTTATTCTGTAACCATAACAACTTAGTAACATTCTTTTTAGTTCAACTTTTATTTTCCGTTACGATATACTGTTATATTTGTGTTTGTAACCTGATAATGGCTATATGCTGAAAATGTTTGTTAAGTTTTAATAAATTGTTCTGCACTGCAAAATGTGCTTGTTTTATAGATGTTTAACCAGTTCAATTAATATAAGCAGTATAAGGTTTATTATGGAAAAGTTATAGCAAGAATTCAGAAATCCATTTTTTTTAAATGATAAGACTTTAGAACGAAATTTGTTCCAATTTTTTGAAGAATGCAAAGGATAATTTGTTCATCCTCTGTACTATAAGAATTTTTATATTTATATATGCAATGATATTTATTTTGATTTTGATTATTGAAATGAAAATTCAGTTAACTAATAATTAATGAAGAATTTTTAAAGTACAATTTTATATATTAAAAATACAAAAAGTACCTGAGCTTCACAAGCTTGTCCAATTGATGCATCCATCACAAAAATAATGTTGTCAGGATCCTGAAAAATTAACATTTAATAACTTTAAATCTATTTCAATTTATTGATAATAACCATAAAAATCATCAATTAAAATTAAAATAATTCAAAACATCAGAATTATCTTACAACAGTTCAGCTCTTTGAGCAGGAAGTAAAATACACTTTTATATCAACACTTGATAGTGTTGATATAAAAGTGTATTTTACTTCCTGCTCAAAGAGCTGAGCAGTGTAACAGTATGATTGATTCATCAGAATTATTTTAAATAGGATATCATAGGTTGAAAGATATTCCAAATTACAGGTTTCCTTTTATAAGCTGTTATTTAAAATAATATATAGTAATTTTAAGAAATATCTGTAAAAACTTAATTTCAATGACTTAAATTCAATATCTTTATATTTGGACTACTGATAAGTAATAAAAAATGAAGTTATAACTTTTTAAATTTATAATTTTCAGCCTACTTTTTGAAGAAAAATAAGGTTTATAAGATTCAGAATTGGCACCATAATATCTATTGTAAGATTTGGTGGAATATTTGAATTAATCAATCATGTTCACTTAATATAAACTGCTTATACTCTTACTTCAATAACTAAGGACACAAGCACCACTAGCAGTTGAGAAATAACTTAAATACTTTAATAAACTAACGTTTTCGACTAATTAAAGTCATCATCAGGCTTTCTTACATTCA